>JAEMWC010000438.1:697500-702795 GCA_016490735.1 Pachyseris speciosa
TAACGGGACCGAAACCATATTTGGAGATCAAAATCTCAAGAAAAGTAGGGTGTGTTTTGACCTCTAACGAAGTCCATTTTGTGTCTTTAGCTGATACTTTACTGTATAATTTTCAAAACTTTTGAAACTCCCATCTGGAATGAAAAACAAAACAGCTTAACGGGCCCGGTAATTACCGGGAGCTTCGAGAAACAGACCCGTGGTCCTGAAAACGAGGCTGCAAATATGTTGACAAAGGGAGGGGTTCCTGACAAAGGGACTTGAAAGAGTTCCGAAACGTCTAACAAACTCTCGAGTTATCTGTTGGAGTTGAAAAATTATTTGTTTCATGTCGTCTTCCCATTAACAAAGGAATCGTCAAGCTGTTATCAAAACTTCAAGAGTTTAAGAAGAATCGAGTTTACTGTTTACTTTGTCATATACCGATAAAGATGTCCGCATCATTCATGCGTTTTGCCAAACCAACGCCACTTAGCTGTTGTCTGAATTTTAATTTACATCAAACTGTGATATTAGATTTTTTTAAAAGCAAGTAAATCAACGTCGAATACAGAGCCAGAATATAACAAGGATATCATAACAAATGAACCTGTTGTCCATTAACGAATGGATTGTCAGTCTTCATTCAGTCTTTTCTAAGCTAACTGACTTTTACAGAGAAACCATACTCAAATTATATGTTTCCAAAATTGCGCCTTCTGGAACCGGGAAAAATGAATATAAATTTTTAATAAGTGCAAAGGTTAAATCCAAAAACGTTCTTTGAGGTGTAAATTAGCTCCATTTTTTCCCAAATAATTTGACAGAAGAAAAATCATGGACAATAAGCCGTGAGGACAAGTTGAATTGCGAAAAGTCCGCCGCCGTGTCATGTCGCTTTTTCAGTGCCACGCCTGAGAAAGTGATGAAGTGTTCTTCCGAAAATAATAGATAGAAATAAAAGAAATAGATAAATAAATAAGTTAAGAAATTAACAAAATAAACAACTACAATATAAATAGGAACAGCACTTAAAGTTTACCAGCCGAAATTGGAGATAAAAACCTCAATTGGCACAGATTCGAATTCGAAACGCACTGAACAGAACAGAACAGAACAGATAAATTTACATTTCCATCTTTACATATTTTTCATAATTTCTAAGTATATAAACAAAACAACAACTCCTACTCAGTGAGTCAAAAGCGTTTAATTCTACTACCGGAGTGCCCGAGGCACTTGGTACGTCGCCCTTCATTTTGGAGTTCATTTTTCACCGGCGTTGGTCTATTTTTCTCGCCATTTTACATTGTTTTTTATCTTTCATAAAGTCGGTTTTTCTCGCTATTTTTGACTTGTTTATGTCTTTCATATAAATCGCAGGTGATTTTCTCCAAACCCAGATACTATTCTGAATGACTGCTAGTGAGCTATCCAAAGCTAAGAAAATGAGCGACAAGCAATGGACATGATGAAAATCTGCTAACTCTAACGTACATGCATAAATGAATGAGAAAAAAGAGCGAAGTACATTTCTTGATCAGTGATTGAGTCTCTTGTCTGTAATCTCTTTTTCTCGTAAAAAAAAAAAAAAATTTTTATTACAGTTTTAATGGCAAAAAAGTCATTTGTGTAATCGTGACATCGATTACCTAAAAGAAAACCACTTTTTATGCCGGTTCTTGAAAAAGAAAATTTTTGCTAGCTCTCACATAGCAACCGAAACAAAACAATAATTAAGTGGGAATAATATCACCTCGTAACATAATGTATCTGTAATGTTTGCCAAGACGACATGCATTTGCACAATATAACTGGCAGGTGAATTAGCGCCTGCAACAAAGTATTAATGCTCCCGTAAGTTCAAATGAATGAAATTTTACCCCTTCTATCTCACAAGACTAATAACGTTGGAGTCAGTAATAACTGACAGGAAAATAAATTATTGTATTTGTTATCGAAATGTTCATGTAGATCGGTATCAAATGCAGCTGAATCTTTATTGTAGTAGGTTTATTGCGTCCATTACTGGTTGATCTCGACAAAACCAAGCTGCATAATGAACGAATATTGTTGAGAACTCGATTCATTTCTCGATCTTTAACTCCCTTCGGTGCTTTTAGTTTTCGTTTTTGGACAATCTGAACATATGTGCTTTTTCCAAATTTCAGATACAGGCAACCAGGGCAGCCATTACTAATTTTTTTTTAATGTTTCTCCTTTCCTTTTTAGAAATGTTGCAACTCTTTAACCAAAATCGAAGCCATCGAAAAACAATTACTACCTCTAAATCATGAAAAATCCAAGGTAGCCTTCAAGTCGCTGCACTGTACTTGTCGATCACATCGTCCGGTTAGAATACATAAATTTTAAATAAACTGAAAAGCCAGAAGCTAATGTGAATATTAATGTTGTTGTCGGAGCAAAAACAAAAAATAATAAAATAAAACTAAAAATAAAACGAACATCTACCTGGAGAAGATGTCAACTCGTCCAACGAAGGTGTTGGAGGTGGAGGTGGGTTTCGATTCTTTTTTCCCCAAGGAAAAAAAACCTTTTTCATTCTTTTCCAACTGCTACTGTTTGCCATCGTTGACTCGGCGGCAATAAACGGAATGCAAGCAAATAAATTCTCCCCAAAACAGCGTTTAGTATCGGTGACGGTCTATTTCCTATTTTCTCGTAGTTTCCGAGCCAGCGACAAGACAAGTGTTGATTGCTTTTACTCCGCCAATAGTCTGGAAGAGGGAAAAACCATCTCGTTGTATCTGCGGTTTTCCGAGGACTATTGTACCATGTTCAGCTGTTCATCTTACCATTAACATACGAGGCAGACGGTTGTGAATTTAAGCAAGATGTCATTCTTAATGGTCTCAATATGCAGATGAACTGACTGCCGTTCATACAATTCATTTCTGAATTTTCGACTCATTTGTCGACGTCACTAATTAAACCCGCTCTAGTCGTTCCAGCGCTTTCACGAGAGATACAATCATATCCATTTAGTTACAGGCGGTCTTTATTAAAAAAAAAACCAAACTGAATATATATAAAGAACAAATTTCCAGCTTTATTTGCGGTGTGCGTATCGAGAGTCCGCGTTGATATTCCTGTGCAGTCTTGATCCCAAAGTTGGCTGGCTTTCGCCATGGTATTGTAACACGGTTATTGTTAAAGTGATTTGTTAGTCAAATTTTTAATGATAACGCCATAAAACAAGTCCAAGGTTAGGATTTTACAGAGTATTAATTTGCACTTTGCTATGAAGTTTCTGTCAAGTTGAAAAGCAATCAATTTTAATTATTACATGTAATATCATTATATTCGACAAGACCAATTTTTATTATTTTTTATCTTACAGCGAGACTGTATACTTATTGATTCAGTATTCTGTTATTAATCAAAACTGAAAATAACGCGGCACGGTGCGCGGAACGTCATCATACAGACGCTTTTATAATAACCTTCACAAGGCACATCGTGATAAATTCTTCAGGCAAATTTTCCGATCACCTGTCGGCTAGAGCCCGTAGCAGGGAGCCCGTTCACCAAGGATGACAGTTTTAATTCCGCGAGTGAAACTCGATTTGTTATCACTGGTGTCATTTTATGACTTTTAAAATATTTGATCTGAGCTACTTTGACGGCTAAGAAAAAAAAGACACTGAACTGACGAACAGCGCGGCACTGGCCGAGTTGCCTTTGTTTGCGGATTAGCTCGTTGCCAGCGCAACGCAGGCCGGGCAGCGCAGCTCTATTCTCAACCAATATATCATTTGAGCAAGACAGGAAGAGTATCATTTGATGAAGCTCGCGTTAAAATCATGCAACCACATTACATAATGTTTAATAAATGAGCAGGAGTGTTTTATCAAGTTTAAAACACGAGTCGCAGCCGATTGTTTTAGGACTTGATAAAACACGAATTGCGAATTTATTTAACACTAAAAATTTAGATTTGGGGTTATTTTGGCCTAGAAAATCGGATGTAAAATTTAGCCCTGTCTTATCAGATCTTAAGACACTCATTAAAAATTAATTCTTTTGTATTTCCGTCCTTTATGAATTATTATGAGTCTTTTAATGAATGAATAAAAATTTACCCTTCTGTTTATAAACGATCCGAATGATTTTTCCTTGGTGTGAGTCATATCATGGGTAAAACTGTGGAAAAATTGTGAGGAATAGTCAAAACAGTTGAAGAAACTGAATCGCCTTCGGCTGTTGCTTGTTTCCATGGATTCTCCTTTCTTCAAAAGCTTTTTTTTTTAGTTTTATTGCCACACAACTCTATAGAAACAGGAAACAGGGTTAAAGAATATATTTCTTCATTCATATTCATTCACTCGTTCATTCGCGGTTTCGTCGCTCGCTCCCCTCCAGTCCCCAGCTTGACTACCTAGGTTAATTAAATACGTGAGCAAGATCCATACAAGTATTCGTTTGGTGCAAAAGTACTTTCACTTGCAAGCAATCATGATTTTAAAAACAACGATCTACCGGCGTGCGCGAGGTCATAAGAAAGCTTAAGGGGGCATTATACCTGAATGTTAATGACTGGAAATAAGAACTGATTGTGACTTGATGAAGAAGATATAAGGGGAAAATAAGGCACACACAAACACTCAGACAGTCCAATACAATGCGGGTGCACGTCAGGATGAGGGCACTGAGACTGTTTGGTGTTTGACCATTAATGTTTAGCCTCCAAATATCCCTTAAATTGGCATAGTTGGAATTTGTAGTGTCTTATATAATTCTTAGTTTTTATCCATCGACATTGTACATAGTTTCATAGCTATTTTTCTTTTCATTGTTAATTTTTTAGCTGGCTGGCACCCAATATAACAGCTTCAGCTGACGGGTTTACCCTGGTTAAGTATGTTATTGCAATTGTTGTTGTTGTTACTACTCCTACTACTACTACTTACTACTACTACTACTACTACTACTACTACTACTACTAACTACTACTACTACTACTACTACTACTACTACTACTACTACTACTCCTACTACTACTATAAAATCTTCATTTTCTCACCTCCCCCTTTTTTCTTCTCCTTCATAAAAAGTCTAAAAAATCACCCCAAAATTCTGAGATATTTATGGTGTTATATGCTCAAAACTATGATGGCTTTTTTGGATTGCATGAAATGTCGAGAAGATAATAAGGATTAAAGGTAAAAAATTGACCAAAACGTAACATTCTGGTATATTGCTCCCTCAGTACCCTTTGTGTCTGAGGTTATTTTTTTTCGTTTGAAGGAGGAAATTTACGCGGCGAAGCCGCAGCCGCTATTTTGGCTTTTCAGG
>JAEMWC010000439.1:0-27500 GCA_016490735.1 Pachyseris speciosa
ATTTCATACCTCATAGATTGCGGAACTACAAGCTGGGAAAACAATTCACGAGCACTACGTTTCTGGTTGCGAATCCAATCGATAAAGCAAACAAATCCTGCCTAATATAAAAAGTCACTAGTACAGAAAAATCTTCTTGCCTCTTTTATCATCAACAGCAAAGCATCGCCATCAAGAAATCGATCATCTCACTTAGCGCAGGTCGCGCCTCTGCATTTCACGAACTTTTGCAACCTGCGCATCTTCGCCTGAAGTGAACTTAACTCGGAAGAGTCATACGGACGCCTAGATAAACTATCAGCATTGCCATTCTCTTTCCAGGACGGTGAACGATATCAAAATCATACTGCTGAAGAAGCAGTGACCATCTAGCCAAACGACCTGTGGCATCCTTAACATTCATAAGCCAACGCAATGAACTGTGTAAGTAAAGACCGTAAACTTGCGGTTATGCACGGCTTCATAACACCATACATCAGTGCGTGACCTTAAACAAGCATTAGGGAAAAAACTGGTTTTTAATACAAAAGCAGCCGTTGCCGAAAACTATCTACACAAATCCTCCGATTATATCATATAAGAGAAGTAAATCTTTCAAAATTTAAATATAGGCTAAAGAGCGTCGCAACCGCAAACCCCCTGAGACACTGAATTTTCTTCCCTCGTTCTTCTGGTTCTTCGCTCGTTGTTTCGCCCGCCCCAAATATTTGAGAGCCTAGAACGGGCTACCGCAAACCACGAGGGTAGTATGTGTAAACCAGTCATGACAATTCTTTAAATTGACCGATATATCAATAGCTTACAAAACCTCGGACTAATAAACATCTACTTTTGACGAAAAATCTATGAAAGTAGCATTTCCGAGTCTCTAGATTTCGGAGAACATTCCCCCATGGCCCCGTAATGGCTCTTGCCTCCGGCGCTTGGCTTCATTGCCCCCCCAGAGAAAAATTTCTAGCTACGGCCTTGTACAACAGAATAGATGGCCAATTCTGAAGAGAACGGCATTCGTGATAGCACGCTAGTAGATTTCTGATGCTAACAGGTTATAGTGTTGCCATTACAACCTATGGAGTGAAAAAGATTAAGACGAAATGCGCTAGAAAATCGAGCAATTTCAGGTTTTAGTGGACAAAAATCTGGTACCAGAATAATTTTAAGTATTTTACAGTCATTTTGACATTTTCTTAAAGCTAAATACATAGATAATTGCCTGAAATAACAACGAAAACAATTTCCCATGGGAACGAGAGAAAATAAATTTCAAAGTTAGAGAACTTGTGCAAACACAGGAAAAATTTCATCATTAGTTTCATTTCACCAGTACTTTCAAGTGTTTCATACATTACTTCAACATTCGTTTTCGACGTTTGGTGTTGCTAGAAATGATTTTTTTTTGTGAGAAGATATTTAAAACAGTCGTAGAGAAGTTTGCAATACGATGAAAATAATCTTGGTACTACTGAGGTTTTTGTCCACTTGTTACTCGAACTTCTGGTGGATTCCGTCTTAATTCATTTACTAATGATTGGGCATTTGTTATATAGATTGGTGGTGATGAGAAAGTGCTAGAAGAAGCCGGAAAGTGCTAGCTTGAAACCGATTTTAGCCACCTTAACTGAAAATGATTTTCTCGAGTGATGCGCCGTGAAATCTGAAGCGCACGTTTTAGCTACTTAGATTTAGAGATGTTTATCCGATATTTGGAGTCTGTATGACAAAAATGACTAATCAGGGAACCAAGTCAGACTTCAGAAAAGTGTGTTGGTTTGGCTTCGTCAGCCCTGTGGTATAAGCATGATCGAGACATTCTTATCTTTTAAATTTGAATGAACCATTCCTAAAAAACAAGAGCCATCAAATGACAATGAGCCAAAAGGTTCTGGGTGCATCGAGGAAAAGCAAAATAAAAATCTGTTAAGAAAATGAATCAAAGTAATCTGAATTAAGGGACACGGAGATTGCCGTCTTTCCCTCTTTCTTGAGGTCTGTTTATAGGTAGAGTTAAGTTGACAACGATCTTGTTTAATCAGGCCTTCTTGTGTTTACTTTATAAACATAATTTCTCAACTGATTTTCCAGGCGCGGATCCGTACCGGTTTCCACCGTTTTACGGAAATCGGTCAGAATTTTCATGAAAAAAAAATAAATAATAATAATAATAAATAAGTATGTATATATTTTTTAATAAAAGTAAACTGCAAGTTGAATCTCGAAAATAGTTTTGACATTTATTTTTTATTTATTCTTTTTTGCCAGTTACCGGAGATAGACAAGGGTCATAGACACGTTCTGGCGGCAAAATTTTACAGCCGGGAAATCACTAGTCTCCCGACGGCGGTCATGCCATCACATCATCGCCGCGGGTGTCTAGACCAAAATTAGATTTCCCCGGGCGATTGGTGCAATTCTGCTACTAGGTTAGCCTGTATGGTCATTCAACGTCTTTGGACAACGACTTCAACAAGAATGTGGAATACATAACAACGTCAAGATGTCACAAATTACTGACTACTGCAGTTTCAAAAGAAACATGGATGACGTCCTTTGGCCGGTTTTCCACGTTCCATGAAGATTGGTTGCCCTCACCTTTGAGCCTTGAAGCCGAGATGACTTTATGACAAAGAAAGTGGGAACGACCGTGGGAACGATCCCAACACCGTCCCGACAACTGCATCAGCAACTGACCATACGATGTATCCTAACATCACAGAGTGCCTCTAAATATTTTCCACCTTACCGGTCACCACATGCGAGTGTGAAAGGTTGAGGCGACTGAAAACATATTTACGAAGCACTGTGTCACAGACGAGATTGACAGGACTTGCCTTGCTGCACATTCGTTACAACATGGACATATTGACTTTGACAAAATAATTCGCAGATTTGCAAGGCTTCATCCAAGGAGAATGGAACTGGCAAATATATTGTCTGACTGACTCAAAAAGCCAGGAAAGAGCACTTTTGGTAGTTAAAATTGAAAAAATATCCTTGGGGAGCATGTCCCAAACTCCCCTAGGGGCTTGCGCCTTCGGCGCTCGTTTTGCAGTAAATAGGTCAACATTTTTCCTAGATCCGCGCCTGATTTCACTATTATAATTTTTGATCAACCCGAAATATGCATCGCTAAAATTGCCATTTACTCTTATAGTGAAAATGACAAACTACTAATACAATTGTGTGAAAACCAGTGCAACCTGACCTGCTGAGGAACTATTTTACAGCACGACAAACTGCAAATGGATATTCAGCTGAATATGGCTTTCCTCTGTTTCTAATATTTTCTAGTTTTAGGGCTTCCTTCGATAACAGTAATTTTATTAGATTGCTAAAGGAGCTACCCTAGTAAAATAAAGATGTCATGCCTTGTCTTGTCTTTTATTTTTATTTGCTTAGTTTGCAGTCGTTTGAACTTAGCTGTTGGTGTAAACAGAAACCAGTCATTGTTTTCCTATTGGGAATGAAAGAACAGAAGACAATTTTCCCTTTTTTACCCTGAAACGCTTCTAAAACCAGGCAAATTTCGACGGTACTCTGATATGTTTTGGAATCGGAATCTTTAATCGCCTGAGATCGATGTTTAAATCCGAAACTGTTAAAAAACGAATACAACTTTGAGATCAGAAGCCTGGCACTGTCGTTTTTAGGCTGTAAATAACACTATCTCGGAGATTTGGTGAGGCGGATCCCAATGGTCACTTGACTTTAACCTAGCTAACGCCTATATTTCTTTAAACGGCCCTCATTATACAGATGGATAGAATCACAAAACGACAGTATGAGCTGATCTAGCGAGAATTTTCTTGTCTGATATACCTGTGTTAACTTTGATATATATTTAACTCGCGCAAGGGTGGTATGACACCAAGCCAATGTTTCTTACAGCTTCACGTCTGATGTCGCCGTAAGGTTTCTCCATTTCTCGCAAGCCTTTCGTAACAACGTAGCTGTCCTGAGTTCCAAGCCTCCTCTTTGTGAAACATCGTTTAAACAGCTTGTTACAAACCAGTCTAAATTCGGCTCGAAAATTAACATTGAACCAAGCCGTAGATAAACGGATTTATAGCACTGTTGGCATACAAAAGAAAGATCGACACGAATACATAGGTATCGCTACAGATGAGGTCGTTCACATAATAGGAACAAAATACCCATCCGATCCAATATGGAAGAAAACAACAATAAAACGCAAGGACTATCATGGCTACCATTTTAAGAACTCGATTGTTTAATCGCGCGCCCATGCGGCTTCTAAATGAAATACGCTCCCCTGGTGTTTTCTTTTGGCAAACGTGAGTGGCTATTGCAAAATATAACACGACTACAAGAAGCAGAGTTACCACAAGTAGGGACAAAAACACCAAATACCAAGCACGCCATTTCTCGAAAAAATGCCGAGTTTTGCAAAAGAGCTGTCCATTTTTCTCCAGCAAATTGGCATAATAA
Source organism: Pachyseris speciosa (assembly GCA_016490735.1). Taxonomy (NCBI): domain Eukaryota; kingdom Metazoa; phylum Cnidaria; class Anthozoa; order Scleractinia; family Pachyseridae; genus Pachyseris; species Pachyseris speciosa. The sequence goes on from JAEMWC010000439.1 coordinate 4,447, forward strand.
AATAAAGGCACACAGTACACAGCAGATGCCAGCCAGGTGGTGATTATGATTCGGAGAGCTCTTCTCTTTGTGATGATTTTCCTGCGAGGGTAAAACACCACCAAGAAACGATCCATGGCAACCATTGAAAGATGGAGAATTGCCACGTTCATACAAAGTTTCTCGAGGTAGTTAGCTGTCTTGCAGAAGAATATGCCGAGCTTTCCTTCAATAAGCCATTGATCACTGACCAGGGCTCTGGTGATTCTTTCTGGAGTGCTCCCCAATGTCAGTAGTAAATCCGCAGCAGCCATGCTTACAATGAACATATTGTTGACAGTTCGGAGTTTTCCACTTGTATTAACCTTGAACGCAGCGATAACCAGAGAATTACCGATTACAGAAAAGACAGCGATAATGAAATAAGCAAGACATTTGAAACCTTTTTCCGTAGAAGAATCGCTGAGTATAGGCAAAGATAGGTTCTCGCTTTTTCCTGTTGTGAACTCGTAACCTCTGAGACTACTGTTCTCCATGGCATGGGACGTGCAAGTGGATCTTGGTGGTGATTTTCTTCTATAGTCTCTTTCACCCTTCAAGAATGAATCTCAGGACGAGCAAAAAAAAAAAAGGAAAAGAGTTAGAAACGTTGCAATTCTCTCTCACATACAGGCTTCAGTTGAGCAAATTTGTTGTTTCCGCTGTCGTAATATGTCCACATAAATTATGTATCAACGACCAATTTTGAGGAGAATCTTCCTTCACTAATTTGAATTTTAGACGCCATTTAAATGTTTACAAAAGAATCAATATTTTTTACAACGAAATAAAGCGTTTAATTACGTTTAAGATTATTCCGTAACGCATTGTAAACCTTCAATTTATTTTTTAAATAAAATAGAATTCAAATGTAATTTGTTTGCCGCTTATCTGTAAAAATAAAAAGCTTGTATTTTTTCGACAAAATAAAACTGCTCATTCAACATGACAGGTCGTAAACGCTAAATTTGTTTTTTGATGATAAAGGTGTCAAAATACCGTGGAAAGCGAAACCCGTATCTTCGAGGAAACCTACACGTTTGCTAAATATAGCTGATTGTTTTTATTATCATTTTTATTCCTTTTCGTTTTACTGAGATTATTCTTTCAAGGCCGTAATGTTTAACAATACCCGCTTTAACCCCCCTCTGAAAAAGCCGCTGGGCCGAAAAAGCAGCTGGGCTTGACTTGACAATTTGCTCCTATCCTGACCTGACATGGAATGTCCTATTGGGTCAGTAATGATTAAAATTTAAAACACACGTCTAAACTAATGAGGTAAAAAAATAACAAACTAAAACAAAAGCGCTGCACTTGTTTTTTGAGTTTGCTTGCAGATACTTCTCTCACGTGGTTAAACGTCACACTGCAATCAGCTGTTTTCAATGAAATGACGGAAATTCCTACTTTTAGCTATCTTATGTCAACGGTAAATCAGCTCACAAACAGCATTAAGTGCGTTTTAAAAATTTATTGTAAGCAATTTGGCGAATGCATCATTCATTTAACTACGTATACTTGAGGGGAGCTGCTAGTAGTTAACTGGCAATGGAAAACAGCATTTAACGTCTTGAGATGTTTTTTTAGTGTAGCCCTTGATAAAGTGAAAACGAAAAGTACTTTTGAAATGAAACTTTTTGAATTTAAAATAAAATTACACAGAGTAGATTTGCCGGTAAAGGTCTTCTTTCGGTAGATAGATGTTGAGAAAGTTTGACTGTGGCGTTTGATGAGAATGTCCAGGAAAGGGATTGTCTTGTTCTCTTCAAATTCAACGGTGAATTTGATATTTGAGAGACAGTTATTGAGGTAGTGTCGAAACTGAGTTGCTGTGCTTTTACTGTCGAACAAGGTGAAGGTATCGTCAACGTATCGAAACCAAATAGAAGGACGAGCGTTGTTGTTGTTGTTGTTGTTGTTGTTGTTGTTAAGGCCCCACTGATGGCAGATTTCAGACAAGGTAGAGTTATCATCCGGGAGTCTGGCGAAGGAGTTGCACGCCGCAGCCTTTGAAGCCGGGTTGATTAAAAAATAATCAAGCACGCGGTGGCCAGTAGGGATGTTCTTCGTCATCACGTGAAACACGCTGCCCTGTTTTTTCTTGTAACACTACCAGCGCAGCTGAGTAAAGTGGACTGCTTGCCTCAGCTTTTCTATCGCTCTGTTAGAAACGACTAGCAAATTATCCCAGTAATTTCTAATGTCAGTGTAGGTATCTGACACGGTGGTCGATTTGCTCCAGAAATCACTCAAGTTGCTCGGAACCACTGTACGTTTCAGCAAGGTCCAGCCACCTATGGTATTAAAAAAATAGACTTGGCCACGTGTACGTGTATTAGGATATCATAAATCTTTTGCTTTGTAAGCTCCGTTCTTTTTATATTTGAGCAAATGTATGGAAATAAAGAGGAACCAGACGGAACATACGACGACTGAGTCATCTTTCTGTCCTTTAAAAAGCAAACTTTTCTTTTTCCTCTTTTACTTGACATTTTCTCGCACTCCAATAAAAATATAGAAAAGAATTAAGTGCTAAAACCAAATGGAGGATAACAATAATAACAATGGGAACATTGAAGCTCAATACATTCACATACCAAAAAGAATAGTAACCAGATATAAGTCGCTGTTGAGGTTTATGGTAAGAGGCGTGGGTGGAAACTTACCCCTATCAACGTTAAAGCACACTCTTCTTCTCCGCTTCTGTAAACATATCTCCCGTTTCTACTCTTCATCATCTAATTCATCAACTTTTAGGTCATCTAACTCTTAAACTGTAATAAATAATATGTTCACCTATATGTGATTTTTGTCATTTTTTATAACGCGTATCTTACATCCCACGTGACTACAGAGGAACGAATGAATTAGGTTTTATTACGCGGGATCGCCAAAGGCAGACCGCGTTGAGGTTTCGGTCGATTTGGTTTTTTTAAATTACAATGTTTTTTTTTCAAGTTTCCCGTATCCCGCAGGAAGTCTCGAGAGAATGGTTCGATTTCAATGGCTCTCAAGAAAATCGTGCGCTCATCATCATGGAATCACGTGCCAGGTCAAGGTGGAAAATTGGGGAGGGGTAGAGAGAAAGGTTTTAGTCACGCGCATGGAAGATCAAATTTCAAATACAATTGGCGGCCGCTAATTGCACGGATGAATTTTCAAGATAGCAGTATGCCGGTCTTAGAAGGGAAACACAGCTTTTTGAAACGGTAAATCAGAAGAAAAAGTCCTCAGGAACACTCGACAGCTAGAACAGTGGAAATTGGTCTGTTCATAGCGAAGAAATCCATCTTCGAGTATCGGACAGATTGTGGTCTCAGCGAGGCAGACGAAAATGGATCTTCCCGGAATAATCACAACAAGTCATCGCCAGAATTTAAGACTTTCTCCGAATCGTTTGGGCGCTTCTTGGAATCCACCTTCCCAAATATTACAGGTTTGAATGTGAATTTTTACGGTGCTTTATCTTTAATTCACCGATTCTTTCTATTCAAAGCAATTTTAGCGAAATTTGCAAGAAACGGGTCAAATAAATTGTGCTTCAAAGTAACTCATCTCGTAACATTCGCTTTGTTCGCCTTCGCGTACATTTACTAATTGAACGCGTTTGCTTTTTAGGCATGGATACAGGCTGAATAAATTTTGTTTTTTAAGAAAACTTATTGTCTGTTTTTGTCTTTTTTTTTCCTAGAATTTTGTAATTTTACTCGATCTATATCAACAAACCAAAATCCTTGCAAAAACCTAGCTATCACGCGATAGAAATCTCGAGCTTATGATCTAGTTGTTAAATATTTGGTCGGTAAAAATTCCGGCTAAGACATCACACCAGCCCGGTGTAAAATAATATAATGATATAAAACATGCCAGTGGTATAACCAAAAACGCCCTCAATTCAACGCACCCTTTCAGAACGCCAGACTCCATTTTTTGGCGCTTCTACGTTTCCATCGAGTTTATCAACCCAAATTTTGATTAACGCCAACCCCATGGTGTTACAATTTTTCTCCAAGGTACAAGTTACACCGTTTGTAATACTGTTCTCAATCATGTTTGTATATTGTGACTGTCGCTAGCCGTTCAAAGTTTAATGCTAGTATAGACGAACACATCCCGCGTGAACGCCTCTAGGCGTCTTGTTGTTTCTAATTATTGACTTGTGTTTATCCTCTTTCATTCCAAGGAAACTTCACTTTTGATTCAAACGTAACAAACGTGAAATTTTTTCAGCCCGCTCTCAAGACAACAATATTTTGTAATGAGCTTTTCTCTTCGTGGTCGTCAAACCGACGAATCAACCTTCAACATTTTATTAATCTCCACAATATAAACTCACTGATGTTTTGACACAAAAGCAAGCTGAGCTTTGATGGAAGAAATTCAATTTATAACGTTTAATATGCCGGGGAACTAATTTAAACATTCATGACAAATTGCACAAAAACAATTGTCTTGTTTGTTTTCAACTTTCATTCACTCCGTACTGGGCTCTCTGATTAATCTGCCTGCCTTTTCGAACAGCCAACAGTTTTGTTTAATACGAAAGGATACAGTGGCTTTCAGTTAATCAGCTCCAGTTTCCTGTATTTGTTTGGAGATCTAACTGGTTTAACACGTTGTTCGCTATTGTGGAGTGGTCAGGAGTTGAAGATTACTTTCGGTTTGGTTCAGTTGACGAAACCGGCAATTGAAAGCCATTTTACAATATGAATGATATATGAAATGGATCATATATGAACTGCGGAAATGAAATCAAATGAAGAATGATCCTCACAGTTATGAACGCAATTTATGCAATTGCGAAAAGAAGCCTGAAAAAAATTCAGGACTTCAACGGAGTTTGAACCCGTGACCTCGCGATTACCGGTGCGATGCTCTAACCAACTGAGCTATGAAGCCACTGACGTTGGGAGCAGGTCGATTGTGGGTTCATATGATCCCGTGAAAGAAATGAGTATGAATGATATATGAAATGAATCATATATGAACTGCGGAAATGAAATCAAATGAAGAATGATCCTCGCAGTTATGAACGCAATTTATGCAATTGCGAAAAGAAGCCTGAAAAAAATTCAGGACTTCAACGGGGTTTGAACCCGTAACCTCACGATTACCGGTGCGATGCTCTAACCAACTGAGCTATGAAGCCACTGACGTTGGGAGCAGGTCAGTTGTGGGTTCATATGATCCCGTGAAAGAAATGGTTGGTTAGAGCATCGCACCGGTAATCGCGAGGTCACGGGTTCAAACCCCGTTGAAGTCCTGAATTTTTTTCAGGCTTCTTTTCGCAATAGGCCATTTTACAATTGCATGCTCAGTGACCTGGCCTATGAATGGAAACGAGGCTGAGGGTGACCTTGTTTTGATACAGACCTCACTGCTTTTATCATGTAAATCATGTTGTTCTCATGCTAACTAGTCCACATTTGCATGGGAAAGACAGAGAGGTTTGTATCAAAACAAGGTCACCTCCAGCCTCGCTTCTACTCAAAGGCCAGGTCACTAAAATGGGTTATTGCATAAATTGCGTTCATAACTGCGAGGATCATTCTTCATTTTTACATTGTTAAACACTTGTTCAGTACGACAGCCTTCGATCCTCCTAGCAAAATGTTTAACTACGTGGCGTTTGCTTCATGAAGTAGGAAAGTTAACGGGCGTACACCTCCCATGTATCGCCCTGAGATACAGTCTTTTTGCCCCCGCGATCATCGCACCACAAAGCGGGGGGCGCACCGAAAGCAAATGATTTTTCTCCATCTTTCCAGTACGACACATCACGATAAAGCCTCCGCCCGCCTTGGCGCTGAAAAGAGCCCCATTCATTTGTCTCCGAATGAGTCCCGTTAAGGCCCCACTTGTGGCAGATTTGAGACAAGGTAGAGTTATCATCCGGGAGTCTGTCGAAGGAGTTGCATGCCGCAGCCTTTGAAGGCGGGTTGATTAAAAAATAATCAAGCACGCGGTGGCCAGCGGGGTCATTCTTCGTCATCACGTGAAACACGTTGCCCTGTTTTTTCTTGTAACAGTACCAGCGCAGCTGAGTAAAGTGGACTGCCTGCCTCAGCTGTTCTATGGCTCTGGTAGCAACGAATAGGAAGTTATCCCAGTAATTTCCGATGTCAGTGTAAGTATCTGACTCGGTTGTCGAGTTGCTCCATAAATCACTCAAGGGTGTCTGAATCACTGTACGTTTGAGCAAGGTCCAACCACCTAAGATATTAAAAAATATGTATAAAGAAGCAACAGAATGTAATTAACCTTAGATGTGACTTTTTTCCTTTATTTACCAAGGGAATAATTTAATTAAGGATTCTATATCGAAATGAGGCTTGAAAGAAAACGCTTAGTTGAAGGGCTATTGGCTGACGAGTAAGATTCCAAGAAACAACAGAAAATATAACGTTCCTTCAAAACTGGCGACCTTTAATTAAACTTAGGTACAAGATCGTCTAAAAAGGCTTGGCTCTTGGTTATAACACTCAAACTCGGTCCGATTAGAAGGAAGCAGGAGAGAAAGGTTTGATAATATCTGATCTTTTAGCTTAGAACGATGACACTACGTTCCTCTCAAAGGTGCAGGACAAGTTTCAGTTTGGTCGCAATTTTAAGACTTTGGCTCAAGCTTTGCTGTGCATGAAAACCATTCCTCCGTTTACACCAAGAGATGTAAATAGACTGATCGAATGGTCTTTGCAAGTTGAAAGTCTTTGTAATTTTCCATTTTTGTCCGCATTCATTGTTGGCAATAAAGGTGGCAATATAGACTCAGCCGAAAAAAGTTTTAAAAAGACACTTAAGGTGTGGCTCACATCAATTTCCAGCACTCTCACTTTGATGGATCATTGCTACCAATCTTTACATATTGTTACCTTTATAGTGGTACCTTAAAGTTTTCAAACTTTAAGGTGGCTCTAAATCCAATCCCAAGAATTTTCTCCACACGCTTATGACGTTTCAACAATAAAAAAAAATGGGGATCGCTGAGCTCGTTTTAAGCTAGCTATTGTCGCTTGAAGCTAAAGTAAGGGTTTTCTAACAGGTTATAGGGTTGCTGTGATAACCTATAAAGTTTCACAACTTTTTCACCAATTATTGGGTATTTGCTTAATACCAGATAACAACGTATAAACATTGGTAATAATGATCCATGTAAGTACAGTGAAGAGTTAAACGTACTGGAATCCGGCCATCTTAAGTATGGGACACTCGTAGGTTCTTTGCTTAAACTTTTCAGTGAATGGGAAGCCAGGGCCTTATTATTCAGATTCTCTTCATCATCATCCAACTTCCATCCCTCCTTCTTCTTTTGTTCTTCTCTTCCTCCTGTTCGTCCTCTCCATCTTATCAACCCCTCCCCCCCCCCCCACCCCCACCCCTCTCCACCATTATAGGAAAACAGGAGAAAAGACTAACAAAAATTCACAATGTGATAGGCCCACCTCCATCAGTTGTCATGTCGCAATACACGATGAACGGTTTCTTGGAGACCTCGGGTGCAATCCAGTACTCACCATCCCCCAGCTGATGGTCCTGCCTGTCTGCGATATCCTTGCAGGAACGTCCTGGATTGTCAATTGTTCGACCAAGAGCTGAGCCTGTGGAAGCAAAAGAGTTCATTCCATAAAAAAGGCCCTGTTCTGTTCTATTTCTCCTTACAAAATATTTCTTTTTACAAGGATGTATTTTATTTCTTGAAGCCAAAATGTCCAACTAGAAACCGAACCACCAAACAATAACCGGTTTTAAGAAGTGGCAACAACAAACGACACACTATGCAATTCTAAGACTGATGAAAAAAACCTTAATCATTTTTACTGACTACTGTGTTATGAGGTTCTGTATACGCATCTGCACTCAGTGGAGTAATTCAGGACTTACATCTGTTATATCCAAGGTGACGTCAGTACCAGTTGATCTGAATGACACCAACCGTGTTGTACTCTTCAAAGACAAGTAAATAATACATTACTCACCGATAAGTTGACAATCCTTTCCTTGGTAATTTGTTGTACAAAGGCAGTCATACAGTCCACGCTTATAATCAGCAACACACGTTCCTCCATTTTTGCAAGGGAAATGCTGGCAAGGAGTCTACGTTGAAGGACATTAATGCAATTAGGGATGCTTAAGACAACAAGTAATGGAACGCCAAGCTCCGAACACCCTTAGTAGAATCCATCTTTCTCTTGCCATCCCAAGCTCGTTAACTGATTTACCGTATTTCATCGAATAGGCGCTCGGGCGCTTAGTTAAAATTTCGGCCATAAGAGGGGGCGCTCAGCATTCGAAGGAGGGCGTTTAATTGAGAGGGGCGCTTATTAAGTTTTTCTTTCAACGAACCTTAACTCTATTTTGGCTAAACCACATAAAAACACTCTACAAGTAAAAGAAGATAGAAATAACTGGATCTGGTCATTTTATTGGTCCGTAATGTACCCGTGAAAAGTGACCGATCCAAAACTGATTTACCGTATTTCATCGAATAAACGACCGGGCGCTTATTTAAAATTTTGGCCAAAAGAGGAGACGCTTTTTAATTTTTTCTTTTAAACAAACCTTAACTCTATTTTGGCTAATGCACATAAAAGAACTCTACAAGAACATAGAGATAGAAATAACTGGAGCTGGTCATTTTGTTCGGTTCAGTTCGTAATATACCCGTGAGTGATGATTTTGTGAGAAGGAATATACGACAATCATGATCAGATGTGAAATGATCATCGCAATTATGAACACTACTTAAACAGTAGTGAAAATGAAGCCTGAAAAATATATTCAGGCTTGTACGGGTTTCAAAGCCACGACCTCAGTCCGCGATACCGGCGCCGTGCTCTACCAACTGAGCTAACAAGCCTACTGGGAGCTGGTCATTTTGCAGAGTTTGTTCGTTCTTAATGTATCCGTGAGTGATGAATATGTGAGAATGAATACAAGAAAATCATATATTTGAACTGCGGATTAAAGAATGAATATCTGACTTGACTGATCATCGCAGTTATGAACACTACTTAAGCAGCAGTGAAAATAACAAACCTGAAGAAAAATTCAGGCTTCGTAATATACCTAATGTATATTCATATATTCATAGTCTCATATATACACCACTCACGGGTATATTACGAACCATCAAAATGACCAGCTCCCAGTTGGCTTGCTAGCTCAGTTGGTAGAGCACTGCACCGGTATCGCAGAGGTCGTGGGTTCGTACAAGCCTGAATATTTTTCAGGCTTTGTTTTCAACTACTGCTTAAGTAGTGTTCATAACTGCGATGGTCATTCACCTATTCATGTTCTCTAATCCGAAGTTCAAATATATAAGTTTCTTATATTTATTCTCACATATTCATAACTGCGATGATCATTCACATATTCAAACAGTAAATCGTTATATCATTTTTTCAACTATATCTAGATATGTAATGCTTTCGAGTGGTATACATACTACTTATGCACTCGTTTCGAGTCTTAAATGTACTTGTTATGCAATGCTTTCCAGTGGTTTACTTATTAGTTGTACTATGCTTTCGAGTGGTATATATACTACTTATGCAATGCTTTCGAGTGGTATATGTGCTACTTATGTTATGCTTTCGAGTGGTATATGTGCTACTTATGCTATGCTTTCGAGTGGTATATATACTACTTTTGCAATGCTTTCGAGTGGTATATATACTACTTTTGCAATGCTTTGGGGTGGTATATATACTACTTATGCAATGCTTTCGATTTTGGTACGTATACCATGGAATGCATCACACGGGTCAGCACTGGTATTTTGTTGTACACACATACAGGCGCGTGTGTATAACAAGAAAATACATGTGTAAGGTGGGATTTTCCATGATATACCACATAAGGGCCTGCTAATGATGCCATTGCTTAGGCCCCGACAATCAATGTGATATAAGCCCAGTGCAGGACTAGAAGTTTGGGTGGCATAACGATTAATATACGACTGCTTTCCTGCATTCTGATTGGCCTTATTTTCTAAGGCATGACGTAAAGACTTGTCTCCTGTTATCACAACTTTGTGGCAATTATTATTTTCTTGTGACTATAATCAAGGACACCCCACCTTGATCTTGCTTGCTGGGCCACCAGAAAAGGGCCAAACTGACTAACAGCTTCCTGCAGGTGAACTCAGCAGGGAATGACTCATTTTCTATGAGATGTCTTATATGTTATGGAATTGAAAATTTATTGATTAATAACTCCCCAAATTGCCAAATGCGACACCAATTTATTAGTCTTTCTTATACAATACCCTGTCCCCCCGACCTCCAATCCACTCCACGTTCACTTCCAATAAATTAAATGTTGTCGCCCTAAGGTGATCGACGGATCGGTCTAGTTTCAGCTTGACGTTTTTTGGGAGAATTTTAAGTACTTGAAACTCAACGTTAATTTACAGAGACCTGTTCCCAACCCATGATAGAAATGTACCTTAAAATTTATTGAATTTAAGTCTCCACAAATCAACAGACAAGTCCCTTCACTTCATATAATAACGTAAAATCAAATTTCATTCTTTTCGATTGCGATGTACATTAAACAACAAGGCTGTGACCACCAATGCATGTAAAAGATACCCTTGACAGACAATTTGTTTGCGCGACATATACCCAGGAGGTACTCCCTTATATGGGCTATGTAGGTGTGTGCGTCCCCAAAGGGTATGGTTTTTTAGCCGTTTTGGTCTGAAATTGGGTATCGATTTTGACCATTTCGGTCTGAAATAGGGTATGGTATAGTCTTTAATTGGGTATGTGTTTTTAGAAGAAACTACTTCTTCATCAATAACTCGTTAAGTCATGAAGTTCAAAACAGAGAAAGCATCCGTTTGTTTGGGAAAAGACTTAAAAATTCCTTTTTTCTTAGGGAAATATACCTATTGTTGAGCTACTTACTTCTAGTCTTCCTTCCTTTTCTTTTCTTTTGTTTTCTTTTCTTTTTAAAATAATACATTTCATATTTCATGCTGTCCTCGTAATTCGTATGATGTACCCTATATTGTCAGGAAGCTTTTGGCTTCTATATAGGCTTTCTTGTCATTACCACCTTAAAAATTTGCAGCCTATCGTCTTTACGTTATTATAAATTTCTAGTGTTTAGTATTTTTAAATTTCTAGTGTTTTGTATTTTTATGTGGTATCAGATTTTAGTCAGGTCTGAAATAAGGTAGGGAAAATCGCAGATTTTGGTCTGAAATAGGGTAAGGGTTTCAGGAAGCGGGCCGCACACCCCCACCGAATTTTTCTGGGAGTACCCCCCGGGTATATATACCGTTAACGTAACCTTGCGGCTCGTTCAGTGGTAGGACAATGCAAAAGAAACGATACAGAATGAAGCTCGCTTACCACAGTGCTCCAATGATGAAAACTTTCGTTTGATTGTAGGTTTTTAGAAGCGCTGTGCATGTCCACAGGCAATAATTCACAAGTGATATCTCGATTGTTTGCTGCGGTGTCCTCGATATTAAACGATACACACGAATCATGACGCACACATCTTAGAGCGCACTCGGTCACAAAACCAACCAGAAAAGACTTGATGCTCCCTACATTAAGCGCATAGTTCTTGTGTTGAACGAAATGTGAATAGGCTTTATTTGGGCCTCTCCAGATCCATGTGTTGTCATTATCGTCTGCTACGCCCACAGTCGTGATGTTTGAAACACTGAAGATCGATATGCACACAACCAGAATAACTTGCAAAAGCGCCATGCCGGTATTCTTGGCTTACTGTCCGATGCTCTAAGAGGATGTCGCACTGAATACTTCTATTTGAAACACCTTTTTGTTTAAATCCCCATAGTACTTTCAGTTTTATTTGTTCAAGCATCTGAAAGACTGTTGTTCGACTGGTCTATTGGATAATTGGATTTCTTTCTTTTTTTCAAAAGCAGGTGACAGAGTTCTTTTCCGATGAATTGCACGATTAGCTTTTGGTAAATATTGTTTTCTTTAGTGTTATTAAAGTAAGGTCAATTCTATTTTTAATTTAAATTTTTACGTCTGAAAATTTCATATAAAAGTTCGTTGCTGCAAACTTTATTACATCGTGTTAGCAGTTGCAGCAGTGGTTTCATTTGTGGCCTAAGTTATATTAAATGTTAGCAACGATTTGTTAAATTACTGAAATTACCGATGATGAATTGCCGTTACAAAAACTGAGTCATCGCCAGCTAGGCGGTACTGAAACCCGTGTTGTCTTCTTTAGCCGGTTTACAGTAGTTACATATTCAGCATCAGGAAACATTAAAGAGGTAATAAAATGAGAACGGATAGTTCAATTTAGGAAGCTTGAGATGGTAACAGTGAATTAGAAGATTTGCTGACATAGTATACTGTTTTGCTAAATTGCGAATACAGATAACCGGCTTGGTATCAATGTTCAAGTTCGTTTTCATTTTCTGAAATATTGCTCAGTTAACTTGCAAAATAATGTCCGTTTTAGATATCTTTATAACTGCGGCAACATTTGACTACCTAATACCACAGGGTCACCTCGCAGCTCTTACAAGGTCTTACCTGATTGGAGACCACCCTTCAGGTGAGACAAAAGAACAAACAACACAAACAATGGACCCCAGCCCTAAAACAATAGGGCTGCGACACTATCCCCGCCACTGAAATTTAGAGTAAGTTCTTAATAAGTTCTAAATTATTATTATTATTATTAACTTCGCTGTGTAAAATTTCTTACCGGTATAATCTAAGCACACACTGCTAACAGTCCCTTTCCAATAGCGCGGCGAGACTGGCGAAACCTGAAGTGAATGCGCTGAGGGGAGGTCGGGGCGCCTCTCTCCAGTCTCTTTCCACTCTGTTCTCCTAGCTCCAGTCTCAACGCACTGTTGCTTACTGCTCTATTGATAAATTGCGCTTCGACTATCCAAAAAGGGGCTGCCAGCAGTCTAATCTAAGCACAGCAAACAAACAATTTATCGGATCAAAAACTTTTCAGTTTAAGGTCGTTGAAGGCAAGGAATGATTCTGGATGATGCGATCGTTCCTTCAGATTCTATTCGGCCGCTCAACTGCCTTTCTTGGTTCGAAGTCTCAGGATTTATTCTTGCTCAACTTGACAGAATATTTATTTCATTGATAAGAGGCAAGAAAGTATTTAGAACGAGCTTCAGTAACGTGACGAACTCAAGGCATGGGTCGACTAGATCGCCTTTGTTTGGCGTCTCAGTGTTAAAACCTGAGAGGATGATTGGCGACTACACTAAAATTAAAACTGTTGTCAGAGTATTTCTCTTAGTGGGTCCGAAAACTATTGAAAGAAGGCGAAAACAAGGAGATGAAAAACAAACAAACAAACAAACAAATGGAAGCACCAGCTCCATTCAGTTCTACCTTATTTATGCCAAACAGTGACTGGATCTATTTTCAGTTCAGTTCTGCAATCTATTCTCGGTAAATCAGTCTTGCAGATGGGCCTAAGCTCCCACGACTTTCCTCTAGCTGAGCAGTAGAAAATAAAAAAAAATAGTAAACGGAACGTCATAGGTTCGAAACCTTTGGAGAGAACTCGGAATTCTTTTTTCCGAGTTTGCGTATGACAGAATTAAGTAAATCCCATCTTTCATTCATTTCATTTCTAACCACGCTTACTACGCTTCAAACTTACCATCTCACTCTCCTCACAAGGTTTTATTTGCTACTACAATAATACCTGCACCAAAAGGGCACTGTTGTTTACTGGAAACTGATAAAATGTGTAAAATTCTTTATTGAAAAGAATATTTGTAGTGACCTCCAGTGAGGCGAGTATCGCTCAGATTTAGCAACGTATATCTCGTGTAAATGTCTAAGGTCACGTGTGAACCAGTGCTTGAAGCTACAAATGAGAAAGTCACAATCGCACTAGCGAAGTATTTTGACACCTTAATTAGAAGACCAATGATTGCTTTGTTCCAGCGATAGAACGGTTTACAATTGAGCGTCGCAAACCCAAAACCAAAGGAATTACTCCAGCCAATCACAACAGAGGCTAACTACGCAATGAGCCAATCAGGATTCAGACCAAGTCGCGAATGGTTTTGGTTTTGCTTAAAGTCACTGGTTTAGAAAATGGCGCGAGTATTGCTGGCCAATCACAGGGCGAAGCAATGCAAAACCAGAGCAAACCCACTCAGCGTCGAAGCTCGATAGAAACTGCTCTATTATCTTTGAAAATGACATTAATGGCTTACTACTTTTTACTGCATCTTGAATGATAGACCGTTAGTTTTTCCAGGTTTGTAGCTTGTTGAACCGGTTTGAAGATACTCTCCTTGTGGACACCCCGTAGTAATTTGAGTGGGTGGTTTTAGTTTCCATGAGCCATAGTTATTTCATTTGTATTCTTTTTATAAGTTAACGGCTTATGATTAACAAATCCATTCCACTTCCAGTGGGTGAGCTGATTCCTTCGTCCGTTGTCCGTCCATCAGTGGACATTTTGGTGAATTCCTTCAGATTATTCCGTTGTTCTATTTAAGGCAATCGAGTCCCACCAAATGGTGAAGATCCTACCATCGATGACACCGTTGTTACCGGGGAGAGAACGCACGAATTGCATAAATTATACCGCTTTGCGGGGTTTCTTAAAGTGCACTTCTGAGTCCCTAGTGCTTTCCATGCCTGGAAAGCGTTTCTGCTGTTTAGGAACTCGAATAAGATAGAAATTATAGGTTGGTGACGGATAAGTGTAAATTTTTGGAGGGTTTCTTTTTACGGGTTGTAACTTGTGGGCTTTGCCTTTCTCGTCGTCAAGGCCATAGTACTTAGCACACTTTGTGACGCAGTACAAGGGATCATCAGCGTCCCATGTTTTGTACTTCAACATGGTTATCTCGCCCCTCGTCGGTAAATCACGTGACTCGTAAGGTCTAAATCCTCCCTTGCGGAAGATATTTTGCCAGTCAATACACCCTGCCTTCTTATGTTGAGCATTGACTCTTTGATCATTTGCAAACTTCCGAAGGACAACAGTTTCCTGTTTTGATTTTGGTAGGGGGTTTGAATCTCCAATTGGCGGTAGATAATCGCCGCTGTCTGTATCGTAATCAGACGTTCTCCTGGAAGTTTCCGTAACATCATCTTCGAAACAGCCGCCAGTTTCAGTACTGGCGGTTCTTATCACTTTGCTGTTTGGTATTTTTGTTAAACAATGTTCTTCTCATTGTGTTCTTTTCGCAATCTTCTTCTTCTTCTTCTTCTTCTTCAACTTCGCACTCTTTTGCACAAGTTTCAAAGTTTTCATCTGGCGCTTGGTCGATTTTTCCGGTCCGCTTCACGTTGAGTGGGACTGATTCACACATGACGTCCAATACAATCATTCTTCCACCATTTCGGTCACCTTTGCCAGGTTTCTGTTGACTGACCAGCTTTGCCCAGCTGTTATAGCGAAGTTGAGGTTTCTTCGCGGTTATTCTGGGAAGATATTTCTTCGAGTTATGCTTCTCAGTATTCATCATTTAGCAAAACAACTCACGCACGATTGAAAAATGTTGCCTTTCGTAAAAAAGGTTTTTGTGTCAAACAAAACTAAAAGAAAAACAAACAAGCAAACAGTCAATATATCAAGTCGAGTGTCGAGAAATTCTGCAGTAACTTCTTTATACCCAAATTTCCTCACTGCGTAATCTTGTGATTCATGCACAAGTCAGTAATATCAAAAACGTCTAATTACACCTTACTCACGGTACTGGGACATGCATGTAGGCAAAGGAAAGCAGAATAGTAAAGTTAACTTGTAGGACCAAGTTCAGCTATGGAAGCTGGCGAAAGATGATTCCTCGTTAACATAGCGCGTTACAGCTGTCTTGCAGATTGTTGTCGTTACTATTTCATGGCGTGTCAAGAACAATTATAAGAATAAGATCTGACGTCAGCTTGTAAAATTAAAGTGCCCGAGACAGTTACTATACCAGTCCATTTTTTCTCTTCTTGGCTTTTCAAACCATGCATAATCGGATGAAGGTCACGGGTTACGAAAGTTGTTTAATACGGTCCAAGGCTATGCCGCAAAAAAACTAACTGGCTTTAAGGAAAGCGCTATCATTCAAATTAAGCGTATGGGACGGGGGTGGGGGTGGGGGTGTCTTTTCTAACCTAACCTATACGAAGGAGCGAATCAAATCACCTATGAGGCGCCGGTAAGGACTTTTAAAAACACTTATATCGCAAGTATTGTGTGAAAAAAAATTTTGCGCATAGATATCAGTGGATTACTTGAAACTTATGGTCTGTAATAACCAAATCAATGCGCGCGCTCTGATTGGCCAATCAGCTATGGTTTATTGTTCCAGTAAACTCATGGAAATTTCGCGCGTCTTCTGAATTATTGTATAGAATATAATAATCAACAGACATTCCTGGACTTGCAGGGTGAGAGAAGACTGGAGATGCGAATATGCTTTCAAGATATCAAAATTAGTTCGAAAAACTTAAACAAAAAAGCCTCAGAAGCTATTGAGGGTGTTAAGTTGAAGCTTGCGTTTTGCTCGATTCTGTTTGTTATCGCTATTGCTGTTACGTTCGTACATGACAACTATACACTGTTTATTGAATATACAGCTCCAATTCCAACCTCGTTCCAAGGATTCTCTCCTCTTACCGCCCCTCTCTCGCTCCAGGGGACGGGAAGAGGAGAGACTCTGGGAACGAGGTTGCTCAATTCATTTTACACCAGATGGCAAAATAATCTCCACTATTTTGCGAAAATTTTCGACCTTTTATGCTTTAAACCTTTCGATGCGGTAGTCCTTCAAGATTTTTCTCGTTCAACGTTACGTTAAGTTAAATTTAGCAGCAAAGTTAATCAAACCCTAACAAGCGTTTTGTGGATTGGCTTTCTTTCTTCTGCTGGCTTTTTTAATCTTTTAATTGCCCGAATAAAATTATAAACAGCTGAACGCTTTCACTTCCCCGTGTTCCGAATTTGCCTTGACTGGTCTTTCCTCTTTGAGTTCAACAGAATTAGTATAATATAAAGTAATATAGCGTGTAGTTTGCACTTTTTTTTCATGCTCTAAAAAACCCGCTGCAAATGTATCATTATTCGTTCCCACGGCTCTACTCGGGTGGTTGCCAAGCGGTGACTTGAAAGGTCTTAAAAGCCGTTTCACGCTTGGGGTCATCACTATTATACCACCATGAAGCTTTAGAATTATGGTTCAATACATAGTTTTTAAATTGAATGGACAGAATTAATCATGCAAATGAAAACAGATTAAATTCCAAGGGTGTCTTCAAAAGAGCAAACACTGCACAGTAAGAAGTCATTTTTTTCATTGAGTGTGCTGATCTAACATTATCTTCAAGCTGACCCCATATGTGGGTAACTTTCGCTTAAAAGCGTGAAGCGCGAAATAGCTAATTTCAAATTAATGGCTGGTCAGTGGGGGTTTGATTTCTCGATAAGTAGCAGTCAGCGAAAAGCTTTTTAGCGAATCTGGGAAGTTTCCGTGAAATAACTGCAAGTTCCAATAACGAGTATGAAAATCGGGATGACGAAATACAAGTATAGTTTCGGCATAAATCACTCAGATTTTTTCCAAGATATGTTTGAAGTCATAGCCGGTTGGGTTGGACGATTTGCAAGTTACCAATCCAGGGTGGGCAATTTTATAGTTAGGGAGCACTGGACAGTGGTCTTTCACCTACCGTAGTGCTAAGCTCTGGAATAATCTAAGCGACGATGTTAAATCTTCAGACTCTGTCAACGTTTTAAGGAAGAGACTTTTTAACCTACTTTTTCCTGATTAATCTATGAATTTGTGAATAGTAATATTTTTCCCTTTCTTTCTTATTGCATTTCACTAATTTTTTAATGCGTATTTATTTATTATTCTATATTAGCATGATAGTTATGTAGTTTTGTAACTGAAAAACCCTTGTAGGGAGTTGTAATAAAGTATGTATGTATGTATGTATGTTTGTTTGTTTGTATGTATGTATGTATGTATGTATGTATGTTTGTTTGTTTGTTTGTTTGTTTGTTTGTTTGTATGTGTGTGTGTGTGTATGTATGTATGTATGTAATACAAAAGTAAAAAGTGACGCAAGCGCTCTAATTTTGTCTCTTTCGCACAAATAAAATAACAAAACATGCAACATCTAGAGCTACTGATACGATCTTGAGAATTACGCAAAGATGTTTTGAGGTATTTACTTAAATCTGTGGGGGGGGGCGGGGGGTGGTGGTGTTTGGGGGAGGCTTGACAGATTTGAACTCTTAATCTCCAATCTCCTCCCGATCGAAAGATCAACGCTCTTACGTACGTACCCGAGGATAATTGCTCCTATACAAACGATGCACATTGTACAGATGCACACCTAATATTGTAATCTTATTAGCTTACCAATTTCATTAAAAAAAAACGGGTTGCATGATACTCCTGTTCTGTTGAACTCGAAAACAAGTAGTGCTTATGCACTCCAGACTAGACGCCCAAACCTAGACATCATGATAAACACATTTATGCACATGAATGAAATGAAAGGAAATAGGATGATTCTATAGGAATTTAATCACTGAAGATCATACAATTGGCATTTAAGGTTGCATAGCTGCACAGCTCTTACAACATTCCTCCGTTTGTTCTTCTTGGAGGTTGACGGTTTGCCATATTTATATAAGCATTTCAGGGTATAAAAAGCACTGAGGGAAATGATGAATTTTTCCTATCCATTTGTCATTTTGGGTTATTATATGAAGGTAAATAGTGACTCCACACTCTCCAATGTCAGAGCTCCCTCATCATTTTCTGACTAGTTTTCTTTGAATGGTGACAGCAAAATAAATTAGAGTAAACGAAAAGTTCATGTACATATTTTGGGCTGGTGTGTAGCCTTTGATAATGCAGTCTCAGTCATATACTGCTCCTGAAGGAAAGCGCCTTTGTCTATATATCGTCATAGCTTCCTTTATTGGTCTTCTTTTTTCAAGTCTAGAAGTTTCAAGAGCGTACACAGAGGCCCTGCAAGGAGGTGTCCGGTGTCGCTTGTCTGAATTTTA
Organism: Pachyseris speciosa; assembly: GCA_016490735.1. Lineage (NCBI taxonomy): Eukaryota > Metazoa > Cnidaria > Anthozoa > Scleractinia > Pachyseridae > Pachyseris > Pachyseris speciosa. Next base: position 23,479 of record JAEMWC010000439.1, read on the forward strand.
AAATCTCCCGTGTCGGTGTTTAAATCGCTAATTCTGGGCCTTGATTTCACTGTCGGAATTTTGCCAGGGATGATGTCGCTCGTCGGAATTTCATTTTATGTGTTGTCGCTACTTTTTGGGCCATGTCGCTTGTCGGAATTTACCCTGGCAGGGCCTCTACACAGGATTTGGGCGAAGGGTCAGTGATTATTCTGCGCATTTGTAGAAAGAGCTAGAAAGCACGCCATGCAGACCTTTTTTTAATCATTTTGAAGGCCCGGTTACCAAAATAATATCCCAGTGTGCTCTGCAGCCTCCCAATATACCGGTCCGCCATATTGGAAAGCATAGACGACCATGATTTCACGGCTACGTTTGGCCACCAGAATTGGTAAGTAAAGTGATTATTCTGTTGATATAAAATTTGCACTTGCTCTTTAATGAGGGTAGGTGAAGACTTTTGCATCGCAGACTTCGTCGTTTAGCTTATGTTAATGTAAGCATGGCTGAAGTTGCAGTTATTATTTGCTCATGGACCTATATTCGTTTTTATTTTTTGCACTTTGCACTTGAATTTGCTAGATGTCCTTATAGGATTTTGCAAATAAATTATGTAGATGTAGATGTAGATGGTTAAAACTTTGTTACTAGTTTTGTCACAAAATACCAAAAAGGATATCGATCTTTCACAAGTTTTGTACAAATCAACTCGTTGAGAATAAAGCCGGTTACAGACGAGCAAGTTTTCCTTGACAAGTGTCATTGACAATATTTATTTGCTCATGTTTATGAACGACAAGTTTTCTTTGGCAAGTTTTGCATTCACAAGTTTTATTTGCTGGTGTGAACGAATGAACAAATTTTCTTTGACAAATATTCACTGTAGCCAGCAATTCAATTACACAGCGGACGGCAATTTTTTTGGCAAGTTTTCCTTGTTGACCCGTACAGACAAGCAAGTTCTGCGATGTGTCAAGTTTTCCTTGACAAGTCCACTTGTCAAGGAAAAACTTAACAAGTTTTTCTTTACACACCAGCAAATAAAATTTGTCAAATCAAAACTTGTCAAGCAAAACTTGCTCGTCTGTAACCGGCTTAATATAAGGGGTGTCCAGGAAGAGAGCTAATAAACTGCCACTTGACTAAGCTTATACCTTATTCAAAACAGCAAGCTTTTTAAGCTTACCTTTTTGCGTATCTCTTCTCAATTTCTGGATGGAAAAGCTTTGATCCAGCAACCAATATTGTTGAAATGTCATGTTTTAGGTGGTACAGCTAGGCTGTTGCAACCTGCAAGGGTCAGGTAAGCGGATCTTGCTTATTTTATTTTTGATTTGTAACGTAATGTTGTTAGCCCACAGATGCCACTAATCAAGCTTCCACAGGTTCAAACGATACACAAAATAAGTAAAAAGTAAATGTGTGGACACATGAATTGGTCTTGTTCCTGTAGGATGCAATGTATGTCCTTGGAACTTGACCTGCCCACTTTTTTATTGTCATTCAAAATTATTAAGGTCATGGATACTGTATAATCGTTCACTGTGTGTTTATACACTGTAACAAATAATGCAAACTTAGTTCCAGTGGTGAGTATACAGTGTAGGTATGTCACTGCTATTTTTGTGGTAAGTGGGAATGTACCATAACTAGCCAGAGATTCCAGTTGGTGTGGTATGGTTATCAGTAAACATAGCCAGGGATCTAACTCCAAAATTTGAGGTAAAATCCTTGGCCCCTGGCTCATAAAGACAGCCTGGAATACAATAGCTACATGTATAAAATTATCCTAATTGTATTAGCGTCTTTAGTGATTGTTTGTTACATGTATTTAATTTATTTATAGTGTTCCAGCCACTACAAGACTGATGTGTCAAGTTCCACAAGTTAAAGGTAAATATGGTTTTATGCCTCTGTTTAACAAGCCTAACACTGTTCTCATACTATGCCAAAACATGGTTTATCTCTTGACAAATGAAACATGCATCACTATGAATGGTGTTCACGTTAACTGTACATTGTACAAATCATAGTCACAACATGTTCATTTAATGAGCTCCATGGAAACCAACATACTAGTTAAATTTGATCCCAGTCAGTCACAATAAAGCAGTATAATAATGCCAGTGGCCGGTTCCTGAAAGGTGTAACAACTCTATTCCAGGGATAAATCTACCTTATTTCAAAAGGTATTCCTGGAATAAGGCAGATTTTTCCCTGGAATAGAGCTATTACACCTTTCAGGAACTGGCCCCAGTACTAGTTTTATTGATGTGTTGGAACATGAGTTGTTATTGCTTAAAGTGAATTTAGAGTGTGATAAATTTACATTTGCAGTGCTTTGTTCTGTCTATTTTGTGTGCTTTATTCCCTTGTCTTACTGTTGTTTAAACCTACTCAATGTTTTTGTAGAAGAGAAACCTGAGCCAGAGTTTGGACAGTTTTTTAGAGATGTCACTGCCATGCTGAAAGATAAAACTGGAGAAACAGGTAAGAGCTTTGAAACTGTGTTTTACCATTTTTAGAGAAGGGGTTTAATAGAGATGGGGGGGGGGGGGCTTACCGTCGATTGCATCTACCCGTGAACGCACGCGCCCAAAACATGTTTTCACTTTACGTCAAACGTCTGCGTTTCAGGTGTCAAACTTTAAAGTTTTCCCGCCCAAATGTGAAGTTTCAGCTAGTGTTTCACTACTTGCAGGGATATGTTTTCAGTCAACAAGAAAGGAAGAAATTTTCAAGAAGGCATCCCACTCAGTTCAAGTGCCTTTTCGGCTCTCCATACATATCATTGAAGGGATTTGCGCTGACTTTCCTCTGATTTCTTGACTGCGTTGACAGTGGATTGAACCACGAGACATCGAAGGAACTTCGCATTTGGGTGGGAAAACTTTGAAGTTTGACACCTGAAACGCAAACGTTTGGCATCACGTGAAAACATGTTTTGGGTGCGTGCGTTCACGGGTAGATGCAATCGACGGTAACATAACTTTTATGATAATTCAAATGCAAGAAATAAATATTAAATAAATTAATTAAAGAAATATAAAAATAACAATACAAAGCAATGCAGTAGTATACGGTGTACTGACTACCCTTGGGGTTACTTTCCATTGGTGTCTACGATGAATATAAAAATAGAATTATATTTATGAAGGACTAAAAAAATATTTCTTGCTCTGAAATGATGTCATTTTGGTTGAGGTCATCTTGGTGTACTGTTGACACCAAGGTAAGGATTCAGCTCTGTTTCTCTCAATTTTTTCATTTTATGTTTTCAAAGCTCAGCTTTGGTTCTTTTTCATTTTTTTCTGCAAGAGATGCGTCGATGAGTAATTTCAGAGGTTTTCTCTACACAGTTTGATAAGTGTTTTCTTTCTCAAACACTGAGCAGAAATATCAAAGCGAAAACAATTGTGCTTAATAGTCATTTTGGAATAAATACACTATTTTTACGTTATTAACTATGCTGAACGTCTGTGGTGAAGTGGTCATTGTCTTGGCCTCTCATGCAGATAACCAGGGTTTAACTCCTGCTAGTGACACCTCTTGCATTGTTTTCTTTTTTGTGTTTCTCTTTTTCTTCTTCTTTTATCTTTTTTTTTTTACAATTTTGTAATTTTAAAGGGATATATATGTTGATAGGGGTCTATGGATATACTCTGCAAACAAATAGACTCAAACACAAGCACAATACGTCCGATGTAAGAAGGACAGACTTCTCTCTTTTTGTGTCTTTTCTTTTGTGTAGCGCTAAATGACTGTATTTTTGCTAATTGTAGCCTCTTGTTTACATATGTTTTGGAAGTTACCAATAGTGGAGACTTCCATGCTAAACCAATCTTTATTCCATTTGTGGTTCTTACAGGACAAGCTCTTCTCATTGGTGGATTTCTTGCTTATGCACTCTCAAAGGAGCTTCTTGTTCTCCATGATGAGGTACAAACACCATGCCTAAATTTGAAATTTGTTTTAAACTTCATGCCTGTAACAGACTTCAGCTGTTACAGATTTGATTTCTTGTGAAGGTGATGAAAGACAGT
>JAEMWC010000439.1:32500-142500 GCA_016490735.1 Pachyseris speciosa
TTAGGAGGAATAAAGATTGATTGATTGATTGATTGATTGATTGGTACTTGTACTTTCCCTAAGTGAGTCCTACTACATGTTTATGTATTGTATGAATTTATGACTGTATTATTGTGAATGTTGTGTTGCAGACTGTTCTTGCTGCTGTCATGGGATCAACTCTTTATGTCCTTGCCAGAAAGATTTCTAAACCAATAGCAGATATGCTTGATGCTAGATATGAGGTTGGTTATAATCATTACTGTGTACTTTATGATAGAATTTTAAATTGTTGCAGGTCTTATCTCCCAATAGATAGCCTTGATAGCACAAGACATTAACTTTGTGAATAAATGATCATTAAAATATGCTTGTGATTTTTCCTGTGTTTCATGATTCAAGAAATCTTGTACAAAGTTTTTGCCTATGAATAGCCTGCAAAAACAGCCACCTCTCATTTCCAAAAACAAGCCACTAGGGGCGTCTCGTGCAAACGCCTCTAGCAGCCGGTAGTGATGAGAGGCGGCTGTGTTCACAGGCTAGCCGTTGAGTAGTGATAGCCAACTGAAGGACAAATTAAATGAAAAGTCTGCTTTTAACCATACATGTAAAGATCAATGTGTGGTAAAAAATATTGTCATCATGGTAACATTGTTTCCAAACATGTTTCTGTATCAATTATTGATTGTTTTTGGTGTACTGTACATGTACAGGTAGTGCCAGAGTTAAAGGATTTTTCATGCATGGTCAGTACAAATTAGACCAGTGAAAAAAGTCTGTAAAGTTAGGGTTTTTTCTATCATCGTTATGGGTGGAAACATCAATTACCGGTAATGCTGGTATTGATCTGTTGGTATTGTTGAGATTATAATTTTGTTATGCTTATCAAAATGTTGGAAAATCTTTCCAACCTCGACATACATCAGCTAATAATTTTTTGGGAATCAGGGTTTCAAACATACTGTGCATTTGATCTGCTAAGTTTTCTTGCACACTAACACTGGTTATTCGTTTGAACAGTCGATCCTTGAGATGTTTAATGAAGGCAGGAATGCTGAGATACAGGGAATAACCAATCAGATAGAGGAACTAAAGAAGATTGAGTACATGCTGACTGCCAGGAAGGATATCATTGAAATTAATAGGGTAAGGCTGGCAAATGACACTAACTTTGTTTCTACTTTGGAACTTTCTCAATGTGTTCCAGTCATGTTTTCAATAGTCATATTGATAACACGATCAGATCATAGTTAAAAGAGGGAAATTATTATGAAGCCCGACAGACATCAAAGAAGCAAAAAAAGAGGCAAAGATTTATGTAGGAAGGTCCACGACAGTGCACATCTTTTGTTTTGCACTCATGTACTATGCATGAGTTACATGTTTCTATTAGTTAGTTGCATGAGCATGCTTGACCACCTATTGTTATTTGTGCACGGTCAAACCCCAAAATAGCAACAAGAACAAAATTTATAACAAAGAACTTTGCTAGATTTCATAACCATTAATTCCCTCTTTTAACTATGATCAGATTGTTCAGTTTGTGTGATTTCAAATGACTTACATCTGTACCAAAACTCTTTTTAAGCATCAGCAAACAGCATAATGGGCAGCATGATAGAGTACTATATAATGCCCCTTGACTTTAATTTTTTGATCTTGCCAATAATTTGGTACTCAATTTCATGTGTGTAAAACTTCTTGTGTTTGCATACAGGTGTACTTGTGCCATCCTCTTCAGCTTAGAAGATTGTTTCCTGAATCTTACTGTAAGCAATAGGTAGTAAACTTCCATAAGTTCTAAGTTTCTCTTATGACAATTAATTTTGTTTTAGGAAATCAATGCTATGTCTATGGAACTGGAGTACCGTAACAAACTCCACCAAGTTGTCAGAGAAGTTAAGAAGCGTTTGGTAAGGGCTCTTTTCCATGGTTTATTCTACAAAAAAAAAACAGCAGGCTGTGGTGAACGTACTGTCAGCAGTTCATGTAGGTAACAGCACTGGACTGACCTTCCTGGGCCCTTCACTGTTGTCAATACATTGTATGGAGATCAGGCTTGTGCAGGAGCCTGATTTTTTTTTCATGCTTTCTTTTCACTACTGCTTTAATAGCATTCATTGACTGCGATGATCATGCACATCTGCAGCATTATTATAGTTCTTTAGTTTACATTACCTATGTTTTGAGCTCTCTGGTTAATGGTGGATTAATGCAAAAATCACCAGTCAGCTGTCTTTGGTTAATATTGTTTTAAAGACTGTCATTAAAATCTTGCAAGTTGGATTGTCTTGCCGCTAAGAAACAGCCGGTAAGGTTGGGGTAAAATAAAGCTGTTTTGGAGACGTTTATGTCAGTTAAAACATTTTAATCTGTTATACTGACTTTTCCCAAAACTGGCCTGTCTATGTGCCCTTCTAAAAAAAACTCAACCTTTGTAGTTAGCATTTTCTCAGAAAGGAAAATTTTAAATACAGGATTACCAAGCGGAGATTGAGGCATTTCAGCGAAGAACAGAGCAACAGCATATAATTGACTGGGTGGAGCGAGAAGTTGTGAAGAGCATTTCACCTCAACTGGTATGTTCATTGTGTGGTTATGAGTAGGGGATACCACTCAAGGTTTTGCTTTGCTTTGGCCATCTTCAACTACTTTTATTTTTTGAGTCAATACTGTGCAGAGTAACCCTGCACTTTTTAATGGTTTGGGGATACCCTATCTAGCACAATATATCTTACAGTACATGTACTGTACTACAGCTGTGAAGTTACAAGTTGCCTTTCTATGCCTTGTTACATGGAGATGTCAATGAGCACCCAAATTTACACTTATATTGGTTTCCTCAAGACAGTAGTGTCATGCCCTCCCCACCCTAACTGTGTTACCTGTGTAATTACATAATGAGGTTTATATATTCAAGTGAATACCATAATGAATTTATCTGGGAAAGGTAATCACCTCAACTGACAGTGAGGGGCTCTCCTTTCTCCAGAAAGGTTTGCACTGCTTGACATTTTTGTGTGAATTTTTCTGATTAAGGTGACAATTTTTTCTTCTAACTGAGTTTTGGACAGTTTTAAGAGTGAATGGAAAAGCACTGAGCCTTGCTCAGGCTATTTAACAGTTGATATAAGCATTTCATATTTAGTTTGTTTCTGATTCTTTTCCAGGAAAAAGAAAGTGTTAGCCAGTGTATAAAAGACCTGAAAGCAATGACGCCAGCATAGTGCCACATTTTCTTACTGTCTAAATATTTTGGCAAGTGTTGAGCCATTGTTTATGTGAATAAAAATGCATGTTAAGGGATTCCTACAGTGTTAAAATGTGCTGATTGCCAAATAAAGTTAAGTTGGTTTTAACCATGTCATTTTATCTGAATTTACTACACGAGTGTAGTTACACTTGCCTTGTCGTGTGATGTTCTGTTTCACTTGACTCAATTTACTGTTATGTTATCCAAACTTTTGTGACTAGCCACTGCCTGAAACATGCCTGTATATACCTGTCTTGTCATCCATGGTTCACTTGAGCAACCTCTGTAATAGGATCACCTCGCAGCTCTTACAAGGTCTCACCTGATTGGAGACCACCCTTCAGGTAAGACAAAAGAACAAACAACAGAAACAATTGACCCTAGCCCCAAAACAATAGCGCTGTGACACTATCCCCGCCACTGAAATTTAGAGCTCATAGGAGCTGCGAGGCTACCGTGTAATAGAGTGGTTCAACAAGGGCCTACCTCTGTGGCTGGTTTCTTTTTTATCAATAGTGAAATTTTATTGTCATTTCCATTGAAGCCATTTTTAAAAGGACATGCTGTTTTTGCTTGTTTGTATGCTACCTTGGCCTGGTGGATAATGAGGCAATTTCATGTAATTAGTCCAATAAAATGAAATTAAAAAATATTGATTTTATCTTAACCCATTGGCACCCGTGCCGGCCAAAACCGGCCGTAAAAAACTCCCATGCTTCAAAACATTGCAACTTTCTCAATCGCACGAATATTGCCTTAACTGTCAGTTGTGAGCACGAAATGGAATGCCCTTTAAATTTGGATATCCAATAAATGCAAGAAACGTAGCGATTTTTACCAAATATGGCCTTTTGAGTTTGGACAAGAACGAAACTGGCCGTTTTTAACGTCAAAGCGAAACAACAAAAATGCCCCTTTTTGCCTTCATGTTTTTTAGGGAAATCATCGTCGAAAAACCAAAATTCAACCATCATAAGGAAATTCAGTCCTTTTTCTAGCTTAGAAATGACTTTTTTTTGTTCATATTCTTCTCCCGAGCGTAGATACAGCCTTTTGTTCCAGTGCATTTGGGCCTTCCCGACATTTTCAACATCTTGAGCGCATTGCATGCTGGGAACTAAGGAGAATTTTTGACAGCGCCCGTTCCTTCCCCCAATTCTTTCACATACAGCCACTCCGACCTACCGCCAAAATTTCCTGCTCATGGTCATCTTCAGTACACAGAAATTCCAAAATATGTGGCGGTAGGTCGAGAAATTCATCAATAGTCGAGTCCCAAAGGTACTAAGTGTTCGACCGGCCAAATTCCCAGTTCGTCGAGTAACAAGCCAAATTCAACAACAAAGTGCATCACCTTGCTTGATTCTTTGAGAAAGTGAACTCTTAGCTACTGTCACGGTTAATGATGCTCATCAGGCAGCCGCTAAAGATGAAAAATGGCTGTAAATTTAGCAGAAATCACAAGCAAACCGAACTTGGGCCATTGTTGTCGCTTCACATATAAAAAATAGCTACATCAAAATGACGTTTTCAGAAACCTTGAGCCTCCAGTGGCTTAGGACAGCACCACTTATCCCTGGTAGTTCAAATAAAGAGTCACAAATTGCTATTCATCGTTTATAGGTGGAAAATCACTCCGAAAATGTAAAAACCTCCGGTAGTCAATGGGTTAACAGTCGTTATGACTGACAGACCTGTGGCCCTTGAATTTTTTATTTAATTGGAATTTGGAAATGTTGGTTTTTGAGGAGAGTAGTATTGATTAAGGACAATAACCAAAACCAAACTCCACCCACATACAATGCTGAGCCATGTGTGACTCTTCTCACCACTGCGCCATCCCTGCCTCCTGCATAAGTGTACTGTTTTTTTGACTTGGCATCAGCATAAGTGTTTTAGGCAGCAAAAGAATTAGAACAACACTCCTAGAAATCAAAGTAACCTAACTTTGCAACAGTTAAGCAAATCAGTGAGGAAAACATAATGGTGGCATTAAGCTAATGTAAAACATACTCTGCAATAACATCATAAGAAAATACTGCTTTCTTCTTTGTTGAGGTTTATTCCAGTTAAATTATTTGTACACCAATGGCACCAATTCACAACTGTACAATGAATCCTTATAATAACCTTACAACTCCAGTTATATCAAGATCTATCACTTAGAATAATTTATAGTTTCACTGTATAATAGTTTTGGGGACAGTACATAGTTTTTGATCTGTGACATTTGTATTTCTTATTTTAGATTTTAATACCAGTACTTTTTATTTTTTATGGAGGACCTCCCTGAAAACCCCATATTTGCGTGACAGGTGCTACCTCCTTAAAGATTGTTTTTATTATTATTATTATTATTATTATTATTATTGCATTTATTTACCTTTTAAATAATGACATCATTCTTATTAACAAGCTGGACAAAAATATGGTCATGGTCAACTGATATTTAAATGACCATGAATAGTTCTTGTACAAAGATGGCTGCTGATGTTCCTCTTCCATGGCTTTTTTTTTTTTTTTTTTCAAGTAAAAAAAAATATTTGTTTGCACACCCATAGAATACAGTTGTAATGTTACATATTATATCTTTATCATCCACTGTGTAGTAAGACATATTTTTGCACAATAATAATTATTTCTGTATTCTTTGCAACCAAATATAATCTAAAAAGGTGTATTGTTATAAAGTTGACATTGGGTAAGAACACGGCTAGTAAGAGTTTTATTCACCAACCTATAAACATTCAAATGTTCTAAAGGCTGGTTGTCACTAGTGCATAAGCACAAGCATAATCATAAGCATAAGCACAAGTGAAAACAGCAGCGACATAAGCATAAGCAGAAACACAAGAAGAACTATCCACTTATTTGCCTTATGCTGTTTTCACTAGTAATGCACTTGACATAAGCATCAAAAACAGAACGTGTTATGTCGCTGTTATGTTAACTTGTGCTGAAGCTTAAGAATATGCTTGTGCTTATGTGCTAGTGAAAACCAGCCTTAAAGGGGCATGCAGCAAAACAAAATAACCCCACTTGGAAAATATTTTCAAAAGAAACAGGACATGGCATCGGTCTTGTAAAACTTTTTTTTTTGTTATGGTAGGTGTATGTCAAGCGTTCCCCATTCTTTGTCACATGAACACACAGTTGTGTTTGTGCATCAATCTGTGCTGGGAATTCGATAAACCAAGCATGCACCAATAGAAGTGTCAAAATTCATGAGGAATGTAAAGAAAATATATTAACTTTTACCACTGATTGAAACACCCATGCAAAATTAAACACCCAAGACAAATATTAACTAGAAAAACAATATTCTTTCACCACTGTGTAAAGCTGTACTATTGACAGACTAAAATTGAACATCACCTTTTGCTGTAGATGATATCAATAATTCTTGAAGCCACAGGCAAGTCGGCAGTACCACCGTTTTCATTGACCTCCACTGCCTTTTTCAGGGAAGCTATTTGGGAATCACTAAGGTTGCCATTGTGGTATACAGTGACCCATTTGCTGCCTTTTGTTATAAACTGGCCAACCCTCACACTCAGCACAAGACCTACCCCATAATTAATGCTACTACTGGACTGTTGTCTGCCTGCGCCAAGCTCATGACTCACTTTTGCCAGTGCTAGCGCATCTATTTCAGACACTATACCACTCTTCTCTGCGAAAAGATCAGTTTTCTGAGAGGCAAGGGGTAAGACAGTGAAAGGATCTGTGCCAGGGGTGCAGAGTTTCTGTGCCACATCTGGTTGGACCCCCTGTGCTTTCAGCATCTCACAGAATGTTTGAAGAGCTTTTCCACTTTGCAAGGCATCAGCAATGAGTTTTGAGCCATCTTTGTCTGATTCCACCTTTTCCAAAGTGTAAAGCAGATGACCACCTAAAGAGAATAATTTTATTCAGGTGAGTGCAGCTCATATGTTGCTACAATCATCTGTTGTTGGGAGCTCAAATTGCTTTGAAGAAATGCATCTACATGTACTTTACAGACACTAGGAACTTTAGTGGTTAAACACCCTGTTGACATTTGAAACATTTTAGTACATGTAGCTGTTGCTGGGCTCAAAGTGTTGAGTCTCTATTATTGCATCCATGAAGCTAGCATTAATTCTTAGCTCATGGTTTAATGTACCAGGGTTTTCTGTTTCAAACAACAACAGGCGATTTTTGCCGCCTGTAAACAGCTCAGTTGCCAATTGCACAATAAAGAATCCTTGCTGTCAATAATTTTAAAACAGAATCAATAACTTAGATGGTTGCACCTTTGGCACTCCATTGGGAACTAAAGCACCCACTATTCTTTGCCTGCTTTGCTCAAGTCCACTGCAACTTTATTTGAAAAGGAAAACCCTGATGTAACATAGTCAACCACACATTACTCATGAGTACTTTAGGGGCACTGTCATGCAATTTAGCATCAATTCAAAAACCTAAAAAATGTCTTCATATCAATTGATGGAAGCTTAAAACTAATGCTGAAGTTTTGTTCCCCAAACTATATATTTACGGCAATATTACGGTGATAAGGAGTTCCAGCACCTGACAAGTAGCCTCACTTCTGGCTGTATATTTTTATTAAATGATGAATGGTGAATAAATGACTCTAGATGTCTAAATAGCTTATGAGAATGGGAAGGTCTAATGAGCTTTGCTTTTAAAAACATATATGCATCAAGCTCATGATTTACCTTGCTCACACACAAGCTCCTTCAAATCCTCAGGACCCTTTCCATTCAAACAGCTGATGGCTTCAGCTACTTCCACAGAGTTACCAACAGTTCTTCCCAAGGGTGCATCCATGCTGGTGATTAAGGCCACTGCCTTGATGCCAAGACCAAAGCATGTACCAACCAAACTGTGTGCAAGGGCTTGAGCCTTCTCCTCTGTTGTGGCAAAAGCAGCTTTGCCATACTTCACATCCAGTACCAGGGCTGAAGGGTTCTCTTATTTGAAAGAATGGAAGAATTTATTCTCTGACAGGAGAAGATGGTTCAATTAGAGCTGAACACAGTTCTAACACAGCAAATTAATGTATACAGATGGATATTTCTTTCTCTACTGGTTGAAAACTGAGGTTGAAATTCCGTTTCATGACTGATGTATAATTTAGGAAATTAAGGAAGCCAAGGGTGTGAATGAGGGCTGTTGGCCTTCCAATTGTAACCTAAAATAGCTCCAAAAATGGTAAAGGCACTCTGACACATGGGGGAATAAAGTTGCATATTTTTGCCAACGTGGTGCAGAAAAAAGACAGATTATTTGATATACCGCCAAGAGAGGGGTCACTTATTTGAAGGAGGGCACTTATTTGAGGGGGGGCTTATTAAATTTTTCTTAAAACCAACTGTAACTCTATTTTGGTTACTGCACATAAAAGAACTCTGCAATCACAAGGAGATAGAAATGACTGGAAGGGACTTACGGAAAATAGACTGTACATTCTCTTACATGCACTGATGCCGTTGAAGCTTAAAAGATTACAAATAAAGTAACAATGAAAACAGGTTGTCCTTGTATCCCTAGGGGGAGGGGAGGGGCAAGCTTATTAGCTTATTTGCTTTTTTAGCTGAGGGGGTGGGCACTCATTAAGGGGAGGGTGCATATTCGAGCATGGGTGCTTATTTGAGGAAATATAGTATTCATGTAATTGTGTTTCACAGAAGCCATTGATGTTGTGTTAGCTTTAATCGCTTGAGATAGGTAGCCTCCTTTACAGCCATTGTTTGTGTCGGTCCTATTCTCCCTCCTCATCAACGTCTGCTGAACTGAGCCGGACATTCCATTCCAGGAACTGATTAATCACATCATGGCTTTTAAATTTTGGTGGCTATAATTTCCCGTAGCCTCCTTTGCAGCTGTTATTTGTGTCGGTTCTATTCTCCCTCCTGATTGGATACTCGGACATAACAGGAATGGAATGTCTGACTCGGTTCAGCAGACATTGTTGGGGAGGGAGAATAGGACCGACACAAACAATGGCTGCGAAGGAGGCTATTGAGAAGGCAGATGTTAAGAAAGAGAATATTGCATTAGCGATAGACAAAAGCACAACATGAAGCTTTCAGGTTATTGTGTATGTGGTATTTTGAATGCTGCAGTTATGTTGCATACATACCACAAGCTTTCTTTGATATGATAGAGCTTGAAATCAGAGGCATAGATGCCACTGTACCAGTAACATCTCTTATGGCATACAGCACCCGATCGGCAGGGACCAGAGAGTCTGTCTGTCCCACAATGCAACAACCAACTTTTCCCAGTATATCAACCATCTGTTTGGAATCCACATTCACTTGAAAGCCTGGTATGGACTCTAACTTGTCCAGGGTTCCTCCTGGATGAAAAAGTGTTTTATTCATAATTAACTGGTTGGCTAAGGTGGGGGGGGGGGGGGACACTTCCCCATCCCTCTCCCACACAGAATATATATACAAACTTGACAGTTCAAAGAGTGATTTACTCTGCAAGCACAATTTCCTTCAGTCCTCTACAGTAAACAAGGAAAAAGGATAATACAAAGCAAGACCTTAGGATTACGAAAATTTCCCTGCAGCATAATTATTATAGCTATCTTGGATCAGGATGAACACATCTGGGCTGAGCTGCTCGAAGCATGCCAGCCATTGGTTAAGATGTATCAAAACCTATAAGTTGTTATGGTAGTTAACACGGGTTAGCGCTAACCATGCTTTGAGCAACTGGGCCATGGCCTTGGGGAACAATAAATAGAATTGTCAGAAGCATAGTAATACGCTTCTGGAATCTTGATATGTATTTCAATTGAAGGGCTGAGGGCATAACTGACCCAAATGACTTTTTAGAGCCTTTTTCTGTATACGCTTTTTCTTGAAAACAATGGAAATGGTCAAACAAAATTATGGGGCAATTTTGTTCTACTGAATCAAAGGCCACATGCAAACATTCAGCTGATTTGGACAAAAAAAAAAGAAAAAAGGCCTTAAAGTCATTTGGGTCGGTTATGCTCTCAGCCCTTCAATTGTCTATAGGGAGGGAGTCATCAACAAAGAAGGGTAGAAAGTAGGATTTTTTACCCTACCCCCATCCTCATACCCTCAACCCCTCCCCCTAAGACTATGGTATGCCAGCGCCTGGTCACTCCCCTCTTATATCCTAATATGGGCAAAGACGCATTTGATTGTGTACCTAGTGATTCACATGTGCTTCAAAACAAACGCATCGCTGCTGTTTTCTTCGAAGCTTTGCGGTGAACGGAGTTAAATACGATAGAAGTCGTAAAATGTGGTTATCTTGCATTGCCAAGGAAACTATTAAAAGTACCTAAAGCAGCGTTGAATGGCAGATCAAAATAATCCAGTTAAATAAGCTTAATATAAAGGAAATTAACTATCAAACCCATCAGTACAAATATTTTTAAGCAAGGTATTCGAGTATGTTCTATACAAATATAAAGTACGTTCGCTTAACAGAAAGTTTTGATTTCAATAAAGTGTAAACAAAAAAGGGCTAAAATCAAGCAGAAAAAATACACGCGAAATTTGACTACAAAAGAGGGCGTACCGGTATGACCGAGACCACGGCCAGAAATCATGGGAACCTTCACTCCACACGCAGCTAATGCCGGGGCAAGCGCTAAGCTTACTTTATCTCCAACTCCACCAGTAGAATGCTTATCCGCAACGCTTCCCCGCCACTCTTCAGGCCATGTTAAGGAGCTGCCAGTAGATATCATTGCTTTTGTGAGATGTACAGTTTCATCACGGTTCATTCCATTAAGATAGATGGCCATGAGCATCGCGCCAATTTGGCTTTCGGAGGCTGCGTTCGAAGTCACGCATTTTACAAAGTGGAGGATTTCTTTCTCGGTCAGTTCACCGCCGTCTCGCTTTTTGGCAATCAGGTCTGAAATGGGAAATGAGTTGGACATGTTGATGCCAGTCGAGCCTCCACGCTAACAACTGCAAGCAATCGAAAGTCAGCAGAACGCGCCACTGACACCATCCAATCCAGTTTCCCGGAACACTGATGATTCGGACGCGCTGCCAGCAAGCATTGTTTTCTTCTCTTTGTTTCTCCACTCCACCCCTAAGAGCACCCCCAATTCATCTCCGAATTTTTTTCTTACAATACAAGGAGTTATAATTTCCAACTTAGAGTAAAAACTGGTTCTCACATAATTCAATAGTAGCTTCTGAAGTAACATTGTTTTAAACTTTGTCAATGATAGGGTATAATAAAAAATAAGTTTAATGATTGCCCAAAGTAAAATGTTTTTCCTCCCTCCCCTCCCACCAGTCTGGTCGGCGCGAGCGCGCACCATCAGAGCAACCGACTGTACACACAGGCACTGAACTGAATACCTATCAGTTGAATGGCATTTTAAAACAGCAGAAAAATTGAAGACGTTTCAAAGGTTAGCCGAGATGATGTTTTGTTAAGGCTGCGTGTTTCCTTTTCTGTTCCCACTCTTTTCTGAGAGGGCTTATTTCCAGCCTGTATCCATGGAGCTGGTGAAGTGGGCTGTCGGCTGTTGATCTGATCACGATTGTGCAACGTTCACGTTGGCTTCTTCCTGTTTGTTCCCGGTTTATTTTACTTTTACGTACTTAAGGGCTTCATTGTACTACATTCCATCATCCATGCTTCCTTCGATAAGTTCTGGACACTTTGGAATCGCTGCGAAGCCTGTTTATGGTTCTAACAGCGTTCATGAGATCAGCATTGTAAACAAATCATTAGAGGATGAGGAAGACCGCGCGGTAACTTGTCCGAGTTTACCGCTCATTTCAGAAGGCTCTTTTACATCGCTTGTTAGTAGGAAATCGGGTAAAAGTTTGGAAAAGGATAAAGCAAGAAGAAACAAAGAAGGCGAGGTGAGTAAACACTGGAAATTCCTCTTTAATCTTTAGTTCTGCAACCATAGATTGTAATAAATAAATAAATAAATAAATAATCATATCTCGTTGAATGCACGCTGGCACATAACCAATTGTTGTTAAATGTATTATGCACCGTACCGCAGTGTTATGTCTTCTCATGTGGTCAGTCACAGGGAGGCTACTCATATCATTGCTGTGTTTATTTAGATTTTGCCAGGAATCGAGAGACGAGACTTGAAAATTGGAAAGTTTGAAATTCTTATGAAAATGTCACTACGAAAAGGAATAAATTTATGCAAATTATGATCTTTGTGACTTGTCAGTGTATTCAAATATTTTACAATCACAGGTACCTGTGAGGCTTAGTGTGAATTTGAAATGTTTTACCACACAGGGTGATTTTTAATGCAACATTTTGTTGCAGCAATGTGTTCCAGGTTTTTTAAAGCAATTCAAAAACCTGCAACATTGTTGTCTGAATTTTATTGGAGTTGGTGCATGTAACACCCTCGCCGTTGACTGTTAATGCACCATCGTCCCAGAATACACTCATTGTCCACCATAATTGTCGAGCAAGAGCCTGGGCTCAAACGTTTTGGACAATGTTGGGTTAAAAATCATCTAGTGTAACATACTGTTGCATACCATTGCCTACTGTTGCTGCAACAAACTTGCATTAAAAGTTGTCTTGTATAACATGGATTAAACATTGGCATTCAAAATTGATGTTAAAAATCAGCTTGTACAACATCACCTTTAAGCAAGGAGATAGCATTACGTTTGAAACCAAGTCGCAAACTAAGAACCTCTTCTAAGAATTTATAAGTAAAATCTCGTTTTAATCTGAACTTCTTTTTATCTGAATGGGCCTTTTCAGTTACTGCTCCTGAACTTTGGAATGAGCTGCCACAAGATGTTAAATTAAGTAGTACTGTAGAGATTTTTAAACACCAACTCAAGACTCTCCTTTTTATTCGAGCTTATGCCAGTAACTTATGATGCGTTATTTTATAAGTGGTTTTAAATTTATTTATTTTATTTTTTATTTTATTGTTATTTTTTTATGTTTGATTAGTGTAAGGAGTGCCTTTGAATCTTGTAGAAAAGGCACTCTATAAATATGCTATTATTATTATTATTAATTGCAGCAGTTAAAACTTTTGTGTGCAATATGCAATTAAAATAGTATGACGGGGCACTAGAGCATAGCCCGTTAACTATAGTGAAGACTTAATACAACGCTATAGATTTAAAATTTAAAATATATATAAAAACTAGCACTATCAATAGTAATAAAAAGAAAAAAATGGATAAGACACTTTTGGACCTACAATTGTAATTATACAATCTTTAAAATTCTCTTAAATATATTACTTAATCGGCTGTAAAAACAAAGTTCATTGAATGTCACTCCATAGCTTTAACAGTCCAGACAATATATTGACTGGAGAGAGTTAATACAGAGTTATTATTATTATTATCATTATTATTATTATTATTATTTGTTTAATATTATTATTATTACTAAGTCTGTTTTGAGAGCATGCAAAATCATTGTTAAAACGCTATTCTATTGGTGTCAATAACAGGATTCTGTTGTCAGCGGTAATTGGTGATCTGTAAGTGTGGTTAATAATTTGTTCCCTGTAGGAACACTAATTTTAGGTATTCTTAACACTACAACAACATAAGTGAAATTTGTAGCTATCTCCATTTTTTTTTCTTAATAAATAGGTTACCAGTTCAAGAGAAGGCCCTAATACTCAAAGGTCAGTTTTGGCAAGTTTGTATATTTATTGTGTTACCTTATTCAGCTAAAAATGTCATTGCAAAGCAGTTGTCATGCAGATGGATTAGTAAAGTACTGTAGGTAACAGTTTTGTCACAACAGACAAACCCTTTCCATGTTTTTTTATACGTTTGACATAGGCCATGTAACAAAAATCTGTCAAGATTGCTTGAAAGAACACCTAACAATTAGTAAAATACAGGTCTAAGTTTAGGAGTTGTATAATTATGTTAAAATCGCAATGTTATAGCTTCGCAATATTGGGAAATACTACAGAATCATGTTTGTTTACTAGGGAACACAACCCCCCAGGCCCCCCAGTGTACAATCATCTATTAGACTTGCTAACTTTGTAGAACCATGATTTTGCTATTTTGCAAGATATGACTCTCAAACTTGGCCAGTTAGGTGCACTTTCTAGCAGCATTGATAGATTTTCGCTACATGCATATAATGGTCAAAATCAAAATTTGTAAAAAAAAACATGGAAAGGTCTTACTACGTACTAGCTGCATGGCTGCCAGTCTGAGAAAAGCCACATAATATTTCAGTAATTCACCAGCTGGCTACTCTAACTGGCAGTTCTTAATTAATAATATTATTATGAGGTGCTGTTTCACTTTTTAAATTAAAAATGACCAGTTGCCTCTCAATGTCAGGTGTCTGCTTTAAAATGGTCCGACAGATTCGTGGTGAGATGATACAAATTCTGGAAACCGATGAAATTTTGGAACATGCTGTACAAATTTTTAAGTTACATATTAATAAGTTTTTTATTGCTTGTCATGAACAAAAATGACATTTTAAACTGTTCTCCAGGGCCCAGATGTTCAAAAACTGATTAACCCTAATCCAAGATTAAAGGAGTTCATTTCTCTATCCACAAACATTGTTCAGTGCTGATATTCAGTTAAAGTTTTGATTAGAGGATGAAAATCCTGAAAAGCAAAAAGCAGCAATAGAATCTTTCACCCAGATGTAGAGAACATTCTTAACTGGGCTGAGAATAACCTTATGACCATTAACCTGACCAAGACCAAGGAGATGGTTGTTATGGACAAAGTCGAGAGGCCTCTCCGGGCCCCTCCATCCTTTTTGATATTAAACAGATCTCTTGCTACCCAGCAAAACTAGGGTTTAAGGAACAGAGGCATTCCTATATTCTTCCTCATATTAGAACTGAGCGTTTCAAGCGCTGTTTTGTAAATAGATGTCTTTTTAAATAACTACATTTACCTACATTTTTATGGTAATTGTAATTTTGTAATTCTTAATTGTAATTGTAATCTGAAATGTTGGTTTTTTGGAATCAATAAAGACCTTCATTAAGAACTGTAGACAACTGAGACAACTGTAGACAAAGTTTATGCTAACTCTGGATTAAGTTAATCGGCTTTCGAACAACCAGGCCCTTATTTTTAGATTTGGTACAGTGTTTGTAATTGTCCAACGTACTTCATTCCCTTTTATCTGTGTTTATAGGGGTGGCTTGAAAATGACACAGTTGCAGTTAAACTGTGAATTAAAGAATGCAGATCGTGGATGGTACCCTCATGGTCTCAATGCACGGCTTGCTGTGAGTCATATGAAATTTTCTTTGCAAACATTTTGATAACTTTTTAATCTTAATTGCTCTTAACTGATGTATTTCTTGTTATGAAATACAGAATTCAAGCCATCCTTCTCATCGTCCAACCATGGGATTACATATGTGAGTAGGCCTATTTGAAGTGTCTGTTACAATGCTATTACAGACTCCTACAGTAGTTTTCATTCTGCATTCTTTAAGTTAGAAATTCATGTTTTTCTTAGTCTGCTGTAAACTGACGGTTTTTTTTTTTGTACTAGGATGAGCACATCTGAGCGGTTGCTACTTCAGCAGTCTTTGGGTCAACCACTGCAAAGTCTGGAGAAAAGGAAAGATAAGGTAAACATAGTTGTAACTTTTCAATCTTTGGCTAATGCTTGTAAATTTGTTACAAAAAATTGACTACCAAACAGTTTCAAAATGGTTCAACATTGTAAATTGCATTTTCCTCCTCCTTGTCACCATCCCTTCTCCCTTTAAAGTTTCACTAAATTTTATTTTGTAATGTTTTCTTGGTTTCAGACTGCAGTTGGCAGAAGAGGGTATTTGATGACTCTTGGGGGACAGACTACCCTTAACAGCAGGTACTTAATTGCGGTACTTGTATATAGGACTGTATCAAGCTTTGTAGATGCCAGCTCCACAAGGAAGGTCCCGTATGAACGACGCAATGCTGCCGCAGTGCTGCAGCAGTTCACTTTTATGGTTGCACAGCGCTTAAGCATCTGTAAAGCAGTGCTCATGAGTCTCTCAAGCAGAGAACGCCACATTTTGTGCACTGCGAAAGCGCTGCAAAATTTTGTCACGGTAAAGCAGCGGCAAAGCAGCACTGCAAGCCGCTGCTTAAAAGCTGCAACGAGACTTAGATATAAACATTGAAACCACTCCATATGACAACCTGAGTACAAGCAATGGTTGAGGCTACATTATTGATGCACAACGCTGCTGACTTTCAGGTTTTCAAATAACCCTGGAAAGCAAAATACATCACTGGAGATTTCTTTAAAACAATTTATTACCTTGGCCATGAAAATCACGAACGATCCGGCGTTACTAATGACATTCGGCGCATGTTTCTTATTTGGGGCCTCACACATGTTTGAATGCTCATTTGGCAGTTTAAATGGATAGAGCAAGATACCATGAATAGCAACAGAGGTGTACATGTTCTTCCATATCCTCAAACTTCCAAGCAACAAAGCAAAGGCCGTGAATGAGCACGACCTCGGCCATGGACGTACATGGCGCGAGTTTACTAGGACGGGAAAAGGGATGGTAACGTCTGTAAATAAGGATTTGTCTTTTGCCGTTGTTTGGCGTTTTGTCCATTTTTCGTTTCTCCAAACGTTTGACATGTTTTAATCGAAGGTACCACACCTTGTGACTCACTGCTACTGAGCTTAACATGAAGGGTTCTTTGTTCCATTCATCACCAGATATCATATTTCTGAGAGATTGAGACCCTCTGATTGGCTACCATTTTGAAAAGCTCATGCCATCCATTTAGGTGCACTGAGTGCAACAGTTAGTTCTAGCTAGTTGTGACCGTTTTGCGCCTGGATTGCTTGTCCTGGTTTTTCCGAACTTTTGAAGCCTTTTCACTTTCAGAGGCAATGGCCGAGAATTTGTATGCGTATGTGTATTTTGCTAGCGATAATTAATACGGTCGGTGTTGCCTACTGAAGTCTCGGTGTATACACTACACTAGGAGCAGTTCAAGGAGCAAGACAAAGTAGGAGTGAAATGGCACGTTCATGGAAAGCATGCCCAGTGAGTGTTTATTGGGACTATCCTCCATGTGTGGGCAATGACAAGGAATGCCCAGCGCTTAAACAACACAACAAATTAGTTATGCATGACTGCAAGAGAGAAAACCGCAAGCATCGAATTTAACACGATTGCAGGACCATCATTGAAGTTGCAAGTTTTTCGGTGACTCATCTTGCCATCTAAAAATAACGCCTGGGTAGTTAGTGGTCGGCCAGAAATGAATTAAAGTTGCAGTGTTATTTTGTCAAGGATTACATCCAAGATAGTAAGTCCATTACAACTCTACAACAAAGAGACATTTTGACACACCGTAATTTGTTTTGATCATGAGAACCCGTCTGTTCTTTGTAGCAAGGACCTTAACCTTCCTCACGCTTCGTCTCTGAAGTTGACACATCAAAAGGAGTTGTTTTTGCTCGTTACTTTAAGGTTCAAAAGTATCCTTTGCGGGTGGTTTTGTAATTTTTATGGCATACACTGATCAAATCCTCCAGCCTGTGTGCGTGATTCGCTTTTAGCCGTATTTATGGTGGACCATACGCAAAATCTATCTGAGACAGATAGTACATGAACTGATTCATTAAAAAAAATTGTAATTCATTAACTGAAAAGTGTTGGAGATGAAGGGGATAACACTGAAGGGAATGAGACCAAAGGCAATTAAGAGGACACTGGAAACGATATGTAAATGTATCACTTGATATAACGTGCCTAATTTATGGGAACTTAGCTTTCCCAAACATAAATGAACAGTCTTTCAGTGTACATGTACCACTCTGGTTTGTGTTCTTTCTCTGTTGAAGCGAATGCTTTACACCTTTTCATTATACATAATGTATATTAAAAACTTATAAAGCAACTGTTATGGATTTCGTTTAAGGCTAAATAAAAATCTTGTGACTGCAATAGAAATGTGATGGTATTGAATTGGGAGATTTTGCCATGCCATCGTGTGGAACGTGACGTTTTAAGTAATAACACAAAATATTTTCATTGAGCGATTTCCTTTATTTGATATTCAGCACTAAGTTTATAGCTTTCATAGCTAGGCAAATTATTTTGCTGATAATTAGGACATCCAAATGGCACAGTGGTACAAATATCTCGCTCTATGGCGTGAATCTCGCCCGTGTCAGGGTTCTGTGTCGTTCGCGCTTACGTTGAGATTGGTGAATCTTGGCCATTTATCAGACCGCAGACCGGTTAGCTCAGTGGTAGAGCACCGGACTACCATGCGGGAGGTCGCGGGTTCTAACCCCGGCCGGACCAACACTCAGGGTCTTTAAAATAACTGAGGAGAAAGTGCTGCCTTTGTAATGACATCTGCAAATGGTTAGACTTTCTAGTCTTCTCGGATAAGGACGATAAACCGTAGGCCCCGTCTCACAGTACTTTCACTTAATCTGATTCTGTGGGACGTAAAAGAACCACTAGGGACGTAACAAAACTCTGGCTGTGACCACCCCTAGTGTCTGTCCTAGATATCTACATTACGGGGGCACTCATTAGTTACTTCATTAACTGTAAACTGCACTAGCAGTCTGGTCAAGTCCCCCGGCCAGTGATGTAAACTATCCCTGAAAAGCCCCGACGGGGAGAGGATAAGTATGTATGTATTGTATTGTATTGTATCACTCAGAGTTTCACCCAGATGTGAGGGCCACACATTTATTGTTCAATTTTTATTGCTCCTGGGCATGTCAGGCTGATTATCGTCACGTTCTGTCTCGCTAATCAGCAAGACTTTTTATGTCTTGAATCTCGTTGGTGTCTCGCTCAGAATTTTCGTTATCCCCATATCCAGATGACCAATGTTTTTATTGATTCTTTTTTTAAAATTATCGATTGAATTGCAATCGCGCACAGCAACTGTTCTTTGCAGCGCTCCACCAACGCTGCACAGCCAGCGCTGCATAAAAGCTGTTTATCGACCGTATGGCTTCGTGTGGCTATTTTGTTGCATCTTTCTGGCAGCGCTCCTGCGGCTTTCAGTGTTTCTGACCAGACGCTGCCGTAGCATTCACACAGTCACAAAAATGCACTGCTGCAGCAAATGGGAAACAGTGTTCGTGCAACCTTTCTGCAGCGCTCGTTGCAGCACTAATAAGTTGCTAAAGTAGCGCTGTTTTAACCCTTTAACCCTTTAACCCCCAAGGGGTATTCCTTTGACGAGTAAAATCGTCTGGCGTTAGCCAGAGTAAAATCTATAAAGTCACTCTTGGGGAGTAAAGGGTTAAGGGAGATAGTTTTTTAACCCTTTAGTGCCCAAGGGGTCTCCCTTTGACGAGTAAAATCGTCTGGCATTAGCCAGAGTAAAATCTATAAAGTCACTCTTGGGGAGTAAAGGGTTAAGCCCCGATAGCGCCATATGGCACAAGATGCAATTACATGCTTAATATTCATGCAGTCAATTTGCATGAAATTTGCACAACTAAAAGATCTTGGAAAGATCTGCACATTGAAGGCATAATATCATGCCCCCCTCCTATACAAGACTTGATTTACCACCCCTGAAACTTTTGCAATTTTTTGTCTTTGTACTTTTTAGACCAAATTAATATCTGACAACAAGCAGTGCACTGAGAGCTGCAAATTAAGCTATAGTTCAGGGGGATACCCAATGTGTACAAGGAACAGGAAAATTTTAAACGTTTTGATTTTTTCATTTTGGGCACTTGTCAATCCAATCTGTAGCCTCCTCCATTTCTTTTGGTGTGATTTATAGCATACCCCTGAAAATACCTTTCAAATGGTATATCACATGTGGTCTCCTGGTTCATAGTTACTGATTTAGAAAAACTTGGCATTTCCCTCGGGGCTTAAAGGGTTAACGACTTCTGGGTCATACGGGGTAGCCAGTCCTAAACAAAAGGAAGCCTGTGCTCTTTGCGATGCACCTGTTGAAGATGCAAAACATTATTTCCTGTATTGCCCATGTTTTGCTGCTCTGCATGTAAAGTTGTTTGCCTCCACTGCACAATTACTTTGAAACAGTTGGCATTGTGCCTCCAACAAGAAAAAAGTTGATTGGTTTCTAAATGGTATTTCAAATGCTGATTTTCAAACTAACGTGATGTTTTAAAGATCGATGAGTAACCAGGCATAATTAAAAAGTTAAAAAGACGTTCTCTGGTTAAAAGTTTTAAAAACACGAGCTTTCGATTGCCAGTCTGCAATCTTTAAAAGTGAAGTGTAAAAAACGGAGGTAAAAATGTATATGCACAAAAAGGTGAGAAAATAACGAACGAATATAAATAAATACAATAATACAAAAAGAAATATTTGCGGAACAATAAAATGCTAATAACATGGACAAGATCACAATAAGATTGAGTATTGTCTTGGCAACTGCTTAGAATTATTGTCTGCCTGGCTAGTAATTGCAGTGTGCCAGGATTCCAGCGTTTTTCTTACGTGTGAATTGCCTCTGTCGATGACGCGTGCATTTTCAAAATCAATAGTGTGGCCTTCGAGCCACGCATGGCTGGCAATATTGGAGCCACTTTTAAAAACTTTGGTGTTTCGTATGTGTTCCTTTTTTCTAGTGTGTAAACATCTACCCGTTTCTCCGATGTAATTCCATGTGCAGTCTGCACAGGGGATTTTATAGACAACGTTCTTTTGCCGATCTGATGGACGTCTTGATTTTGGAGACGAAAATTCCTGTTGCAGGGTCTTAACCAGTCTGGTGGTAGGTCAGATGCCGTTGTTGTTGAGAATTGAAACATGATGTTGTTTCAAATGTCCAATAGTTCATTTCTTTGTCCAACCGTTTCTCCCAACTTTCAGTACTTTGTGTGTGTCTTGTCCGATCACAACGTGTATGAGCCTTTGCGCTCTTAGAGCAAATGTTGTAATTTTTATTGTTTATATATATATATATATATATATATATATATATATATATATATATATATATACCAGTTAAAAAGAGACCGAAAATGGACAACTTTTGGTTCAAAAAAGATTAAAAATTTAAAAATTTATGAATAAAAAACGTTTCAGTCTCTCAACCTTCGTCAGTTACAAACAGATTTTTAAAAACCTACAACTTAAATACGCTTTTACAACAATGGTTACAAATTACATACAAGTTACGTAACTCAGACAATGATAGTGGTAACAAAAATGAAACAAAAAACAATAGGTGTACAAAAAGTATGAAACAACTACGGTAAATTGACAGGATGCGAAATAGCAAAAATAATAGAACTAGTGATAAATGTTATGTAATAGTCGCAGCGCAACAGGTTCCTCATCGAGGGCCTCTGAATCAACATACCTGTCAGTATCATAACAAAATCCCTAAAGAGGGCCCTTAAACAATAACTAAAGTAATAATTTCTCAACAAAGAGCCTTTGAATGACCTGGCTAGCACAAAAATAACAGAATCCCCAAAAGAGGGCCCCTGAGCGCTGAAACAACTACAAGTGCTAAAGATTACAATTAATGAGTCGGTACGCCCTGACTTATTAAAATATATATAAAAAATAAATTCACTGCCAATACGCACCTTAAGAAAATCGCAACCTATTGTCCAAACTCTGCTGAAATTAAGTATAATGGATGCCGTTCTTTGAATGAAATTCTTGTCTTTTATTAAGTCCATAAGGTGAAAGGGAAAATAACTGTGCACTCCAGTATGCTTCTTTTGTAATTAATAACTGTTCAGTGTTTTCGGACGTGTTAGTTTGGATTTGATCGATACATTGAAATGTAAAGTCCGATAGCACATGTATATAAATATATATATATATATATATATATATATATATATATATATATATATATATATATATATATATATATATATATAAAGGAAGTTTCCCTTTCTTTCTGTCTGTCAGCTATAATTTTTCCACAGTAAAGGTAAAGGTTTTATCATGAGTATAAAATACCTCTCCTAGGTACAGAGTGCCTGCTATGACCAGTCTTGTTTCTCCAAGCAAGGAAGTGCAGTCAGTGCCCTCACATGCTCCTGAATCATCCTCAAACAACCTGCACAGAAGGGCTGCTATGAAACCTGCTGGCATAGCCATACACTCACGGTGCTGCTGTCGGCACCATAAACAGAATGATAATGAGCACAGAGCAGCATTGAAGTCAAGATCTTCAGAACATTTGCATACAAGAGAGGTACATCCAATCATGTTTATTTTTAATGTATAAAATTTTATGTTGTAGGTCACAATGAAATTCTGGTAGAAAAGATTTTAACTTTAGGTCTCATGAATAATTAGCTTTAGAAGACAATTGAAAGGATGTATGTTAAAATCATTTTGACCTAAAACATAATTGAATATATTCAGTCTTTTTTATTTCTATGTACATTTAGGTTACAAAATTACAAAAGCCATCTTAGACTACAGCTGTGATGCTAAATCAAACTGTAGGAAAATCACATTATTTTGTTGTACATCCTCCTGCCATCCACCCTTTGCAGTTTTTTAGTGTCATATTCAAAATTGTCATGTACTGATGAATGTTGGTGAAGGATTAAATTAGCATGTTACATGAAATCATTATGAAACAGGTAATAACTTTCCTTTGCCTGTGGAATTAGTTTTTTCTGTGGCCAATATATTAAGTTATAAAGTAATCCAAAACTCCTGGCCAGTTCTGCTCCCACAAGACTTAATTTAAAACACATTTTTGCTCATTGTACGTAAAATTTTGAAGTGCATATATAAAATGGTTCTGTAGCTCTTGTAAATTTGCACATCCTGTGACAGTCTAGATTATGAATAGTCAATCCTTATAATTCTTGCTAACTGTAGGGATAGTAAAATGATGAAAACATGAGAACACATGCGGGAAAATTGCATCCTGTGAGTAGAAATGATTTGCCAAAGTCAATTTTCATGCATGTTCACATGCTTTGCTTGTTTTGCAATCCGTAGGAAAATTAAGGGACTACATGTAGGCTCATGACACTCTAATTACTCCCATGATAATCACTTTTTCCCTCAGAGAGTGTATAAAGGAAAGAAGGAAGGATCTGTAATCAACCAAAGTAGCCAAGAGACCACTTTCAGCAAGGAGAAAGGCATAAAGCCTACTGATAGACCACCTCCACAGAAATTGCCAACACCCAGCAGTAAGGGAGCCATGCACCATGCATATGGGTGCCTTGTTCATTTGAATCTGATAAACTTAAACATTGGAATAAATGTCTCAAATTGGAACATTTATTCAACTTGCAGGGTGAACTGGGAGGGGGTAACACAAAGCTGACTCTAAATGGCACACTAGGTGGCATTTACAGAAAAATAAACACAGTTGGCTGTGCTAAATGTGTTAGCTGCGGTACAGACTGCTACCAATATGTGACCACCGTAAACAGGCAGCTTACAGTACTAACTTAGAACAGACACCACTTACACCAACAACTTCTTGACCTTACAAATGACTTATTGACAACACCAACAACAGACTAACAATAGAGAAAAGTTCTCTCTTATTTTTCTAACAATACACAGGTCTCTGGAAATTTGACTAACAAATGTTTAATCACAACATATCAATCTCTGCCTACAGTCTTTGTTGTTAATAACATCGGCATGACTTTGTCACCCAATGCACAATTCAACTGACTTTGATGATGAATCTCACTCATCAGAATATCGAAATATCTGTTAATGTCAACTCAAACAGTCCTCAGCACTACACTCAATCACATGATATCATGCCTCACCATGTTTAATTTTAACTCCTGGGTTCACACCATTTACAACATTCACAAACAACACATACAATATAGGCGCATAAAGCCAAAACTTAGGGTGTTTCTAAGAGGCTGTACTGTTGCTATGGTAACCTTATATGTCAAAAAATTGATCGCAAATTGTTGAGAAATAATTGGGAAATTTTTTGATACCATGTTCAAGAAAACAAATAAAAATTGTGGAGTATCGATCCATCGATGAGATGGTGTTCAAACATAAAGAAACCATTTTGAGCCACCTTAAGTCCATGTGGCTATAGAATGTGATCACTTTAAGAATGTTTATACTTTTAGATGTGAAACTAGGAAATGCCTGAAACACTTAAGTCAATTAAGAGTGCTACATTTTATCTAAGATTATTAAGACTGATTGGTACATCTTCGTTGTTGTTTTTCTCCCAGGAATAATTGTTGCACCATCAAAGAAAAAGGTATAATTTAACATTTTACCACTTGATTCATTAGGTCCCAGCACTTCATAAAAAATAATAATATTGTCAATTCTAGGTCACATAAATCTTTTAGCACCAAAAGCCTCTTATTGCAGGGTTCGTAAGGTCCTGGAAAACCTGGAAAGTCATGAGATTTTGTAATTTCATTTTCCAGGCCTGGAAAGTCCTGGAATTTAGGTTTGGGTCCTGGAAATTCATGGAAAGTCATGGAAAATCAGCAGGCTTTCTATAATTGGAAAGCAATGTAGATCCAAAGTTAGCTCACGGAGGAAGTTTTTAAAAGGTAGTCTGAAGTGTAGGTAGAATTTCTGAAAAGTTGGCAGGGGGAGGGGGCTGGAGGAGGAGGGGGGCACAAACTGTGTATAAAAAAGTCATTCTTTACGTAGTAGGGACTTGGGTGTTTTCCAAAACGGCACATTTTAGTGATGGTGCTTATTTTTTATTTGGGCTTCTGTTACTCCAGAACAAAAGAATTGTGAATGTGCTTGCATCAGACAGTAGTTCAAGTCTCCAAGAGGAACAAAAAAGAGTAAAGAAGTCCACACTAAAACCAACAACACAGAAACTGTCCAAACCACCAGAACTGAAAAACAAAGAAAGTATGCCATCCATGAGAGATCCTGGAGAGGAAAACCAGGGAAAGTTAATGATATATGTTGAAACTGTCAAAGAGAGTCATGATGCAGACATTGGAAAAGAAGACATTGAGTTGATGGACGTAGAATATAATGACGGAGAAAAAGATCACATAGAGCAGCATCACACTTCAGAGCAGGGTTTGGAGGTCTTAACTCCCACCCCAGACAACAAACCAGGGTCCATAAATAACTGGTAAGATTATCCTGGCTGTACACTGAAAACCTTGTCTTACTTCAGACTGATTATTATTTGTTGAGTAATAGTAAAATTGAAACTTTCCAAGGTGGTGAGATCACTTTGTTACTTGAGTTTGAGGCATTTTAGGGGTTGTAAATGGAATCAAGACACTTGAGACAGCTTTTTGCCAAAAAATCAAGACCACAAGGCCCTGAAATGTTGGCTTCAGTTTTTTGTATTTGTCAATAGTGTTAAGCCATGATTTTCTCTCTTTTGTCTCAGAGTTGGCATAAACATTCCACAAATAGTTGTTGCATTACCTTTATAGGGATCAACCTCATAGTGTAGATGTCAGATCAGGGTGGTCTTCAACAGCATCTGACAAACAACGATCAGCCACACCTAGACTTCTAAAGGTTAGCCTAGCTGTTTAGTTTCTGTTTTGTGTTGTGACACCAACAGAGATTATATGGTAAGCAAGGTACATGTAAATGTAAAAACTGATTTTGTAAGACAGTAGTTAGTGAATATGTTGTAGTTCAATTTTATCTTTGGTTCAATTATTATTTTCCTTTGTTTTGTACTCATCATAATGGTTCACTGAACATGCTCTTGTGGATCTATTACTTTATGCTTACCATCATTGGTAGACTCAGATAAGATGAACTTGACAATCATGTGGTCTTCTTAGGTTACTTCTGAAGTACCAGCAGATTCTTTCCAAGCTCAAGTTTTTCGAAAGTTGGACACTGATTGTGATGGGTAAGTATTTGCAGAACTGTTGAATAAATGAAGTACAGTCTAACCCCTATTAAGCGGCCACCTTCGACAAAATGGCTGAAAATGGATGGTGGCCACTTAATGGGGGCTTGCCGCTTAATGGAGATAAGAGACAATAGAAGAAACCTCATCGGGACTTTGATTACTGTTTGCCTTATAGAGGGTGGCCATTTAATAGGTGACTGCTTAACAGGGATTCGACTGTAATTGATGGGGAACCCGGTACTGCCTTTCTCATGGATGTAACTACTTGTGGCTGTGTCTAAATGATTATGACAATGTTAGGTCAATTAGTTCTGACAGTTTTCAATCTAATCTGAGGTGAGGCGATCAGTTTTATTTTCACCTGTGACGTATCTTTTGTCTATTGAACTAGTCACTGTTTAAGTCACCTTAGTTGTAATTTGTTTTATGTTCTTGAAACCATTATATCATTGATAAGTCCTTTTTTATCCATTGTCTGTACCTTTTGAATGTAGATAAATATACTTTTGTCTTGGCTTCATATATACTAACAACCCATTTTACATTTGCAGACACATTTCTTTCAATGAACTGAAGAAAAGCCTTCCTCAGCATATAACAAGACAGCAAGTAAATTACTTGAAAAAGGCAAGATAAGTGATCAGATGAAATTTGTAGAATGTAACAAAATGTATGTCTAAAAGAGTGGAAAGTACAATACAATGAAAAGTTGTTTTCAGCTTAATAATGACAGTTGACAGATTTCATGGGATATAGTTAATATGAAGAAAGATAGCACCTGGAATGTAATATTCCTCTTACTAGCCACGTCTTCCCTTTACAGATAATAATAGTTTATTTATTGCATTTAATATAGCGCTTTAACTATTAAAATATTCTAAAGCGCTTTACAATATGTACAAGAAAATAAATATATATGTACGATGAATGGACAGAAATAATAATAGTAATAAGAATATAAAAATTACAAATTAAAAGCTTTCTTAAAAAGGTAAGTCTTCAACTGTACTTTGAAAAAGTCAATGTTCCCACAGTTTCTAAAGCTAGATGGCAGAAATAATAATAGTAATAAGAATATAAAAATTACAAATTAAAAGCTTTCTTAAAAAGATAAATCTTTAACTGAACTTTAAAAGAGTCAATGTTCCTACAGTTTCTAAGGCTAGATGGCAAAGCATTCCAAACTGTTGGTCCAGCATGGAAAAAGGCTCGCCAAAAGTCTTCTGTGTCACCCTAGGGATTAAAAACAATGTTTCAGAATCTGACCGCAGGCTGTATCTATTTCTAGGCTTTACAACAAGTAATTCAGATAAATATTGTGGCGCCAGGCCGTTCAACGTTTTAAAAACTAAAAGCGCAATCTTAAATTCTACTCTAAATTTCACTGGCAACCAGTGAAGTTCCCTAAGAACCGGAGTAATATGGGCAAACTTAGGAATTAAGCATGTAACCCGAGCCGCCGAATTAAGAACCTTTTGAAGTCGGTCATATTGATATTGCGGAAGCTTATACAAAAGAGCGTTGCAATAATCTAAATGTGATGTAACAAACGCATGAATTAAACACTTTGTTGATTCTGCAGACAGATATTTCCTAATTTGCCTAATATTAAAAAGTCCCCTAAATGCTTTACTACACACCTTTCCTATATGAGTATTCATAAACATGTGGTTATCAAACCATGTGCCAAGGTTTCTAACATGCTTAAGGGTTGAATGTCACAGTCACCAACTTTAATTGAAGCTATGGTAACCTTAGATACGACACGTACAACTGAGTATCATCAGCGTACCCATGTACTGATGGAAGGTGCTTCTTAACAACCTCAAACAGCCTTGATGCATACAATAGAAAAAGGACAGGTCCCAAACAGCTCCCCTGAGGAACACCATAATTTAAATTGAAGGTCTTGGAGGACTGCTGATTAACAATTACACGTTGTACCCTTCCAGTCAAATATGATCTAAACCACTTCAGAACATCACCGCAAATTCCAAAATCTGATTCCAGGATATTAATCAGGATGCTATGATCGACAGTGTCGAAAGCGGCACTCAGATCTAAAAGAAAAAGAAGAGTTACTTCCTGTTTGTCAATGTTGGAGAATATATCACTCTGGACTTTAAGAAGAGCCGTGTTCAGTTGAATGGAACTGACGATAGGATGACTGATGAACTGGAAGTGGAGCATTATCAGAGCAATGCCGGAAAAGCTGACCCGCAACTGCCTTCTCAGCTGATTTGGAGACCATAGGCAGATTACTAACCGGCCTGAAGTTTTTATATACTAGTTCAAGTCCCAGTTTCTTTAACAACGGTCTAATTAAAACAGCTTTCCAACTGTCTGGAACTTGTCCGTGTTGAAGGGATAGATAAATCATTTTAGTTATGACTGGAATTAGTTTACTGCCACACCGTTTCAACAACCATGTCGGTATCGGGTCTAACTGACAAGTAGCATTAGAAGAGCCCATAATAATATCAGACACTTCTTCCTCGGAGAGGACATCAAACTTCTCAAACTTGTTCTCAGGTGTAGGAACATTTAGAACTGGTGGAACAACAGTAATAGCATCAATGTCATTTCTAATTAGGTCAACTTTCCGGCAAAAGAACTCTACAAAACCATCAGCTAACTTGCAGGGATCATCATGTGGAGGGAGCTGATTTTCCTCAGGCTTGTTAGACAAGGATCGTACAACTTGAAATAGTTTTGTTGTATCGCCACCACATTCTTCAGTGAGATCAGAGTAATACCTCTGCTTCGCATTCTTCAGAGACATAGAGTAGTTATTGCAAAGTTCCCTATACGTATCCTTATCCTGCTGTGATCTCGATTTCAACATCTTCTTTTCTAGTTTTCTCCGGGTTATTTTGAGTTTTTAAGTTCCAAACTGAACCACGGCACTCTTGGTCTTACAGTCAGAATCTTGGTATTCACGGGGGCGTGTTTATCCACGATTTGTGACAAAGTGGTATCATAACACTGAGCCAATTCTTCGAGGCTTGTTCACTGTGAATTGCACAGAACAGATGATGCAATATCCGATCTAAAATTATCCATATTAATCTGTTTGAACTTCCGATAAGAAACTTCCTTGACCAGCATATTAGGACCCGGGATAGATAATTGACATTCAGTAAAGCAATGATCAGAAATGTAGTATGACGACTTCGGAAGAAATACATTAGTGTCATTAGACGACCGTGAGATGATAAGATCGAGTATATGTCCAGAAACATGCGTAGGGGTTGGTAATATGTTGCAGCAAACCTGTGAAACGTATCCATGAGTTCCATGAATTTTCTGGCATCAGCATCACTGGGATCATCAAGATAGAAATTAAAATCACCAGAACCTAGCAAGACTTAGGGACATAACACAGTAGTTTCCAAAAAGCAGAAAACTCTTGGAAAAATACATTTGCTGGTACAGAATAAGGAGGACAATAGACGACCACAAGCCTGATTATCCTACCATGCGCAGATAATTTCCACTCTGAGAACTCAAAGGACGACTTTTCCCCACCGTTAAAAAAGGACAAGTCCAGGCTCAGGTTATAGAAAACACTCGTACCACCGCCTTTTCGCTCAGATGGCCTGGGGAAATTCTTGAAATTAAATCCTGAAGGTGATAATGAGGCCAGACTAACAATGTCTTGATCATTGAGCCAGGTCTCAGTCACCATACAAGATCCCTTTAATAGCCCCACGCCATGTGTTACCGTACAGATCCCTTTAATGTCCACATTGGCTGTTTGCAATTGAGTGTCGAAAGTAATTTGCTTTTGCTCTGGTTCTGCTTTACTATGCTCAGTTATTGGTTCGCAAAACGTGTGTCACTTCTTCAACCGATGAGATGGAAAATGGAGTCCAATCGTGACTTACACAAATGCCTTTTCCATCCTTTTAGATCTACGATATGGCCTGTGAAAGTACCTACTTTGGTCTTGAAGAGTTCACAGCGGTCCATCAAATATGCGATCTTTTGGCCCAGTCAAGGTAAAAGAACATCCATTCGACCGACACAAAGCCGCTGAGCTGCACTTTGTTCAGTCCAGTGCCACTGATCTGTTTTGCTTGTAGCCAATTAAACTGCATAGCTAAATTGCTTTTCCTAGTCCTCCTCCTCCTCCTCCTCCTCCTCCTATAAGAGGCGGGTCAGAGTTGAAGTTCTGTTTTCAAGATACTTTATGGCGCTACTCACAAATTCCAACCTGCAGAAAGCGGAGTTGCTTAGTACACTATTTACCACACGTGGCATGGGGCTTTAACAAAAAATGTAGCACTCTGACACAAACCAGATTTCTTGGCTAGGAAGACCATTTTGAACTTTGGAACAACGGATCACTTAGCAGACCCAAAAAAACATCTCTTGTGTACGATTTTCCTCAACAAAGATACTATTTAGCTTTGAAAGGGAAGTAGTAAAGTCGTTGAGCTGCACGCAGGCTACACACATTCATGCATCACGTATTTATCAAATTGTATATCATTTTTGTCCTGTTTCTTTTCAGCACCCTTGTTTCAAATGCACTGAATAACATGGATTCCTCTTCCATGGACTCGTGGATCAGTACTTTTGTGGTGAGAATTTTTCTTCTGTTGCTACGAATCAGTAGCAAGACAGACTTCCCTGTGAAGTTTGTGTGCCACGATTGAGCAGCTGGTAATAGTTTTGTGCCAACGCGCTTTTGTTTGCGGTAATTGCTTGAGAATAAACTAAACTCTCCACTCCAGTCTCCACGCTAGAAGGCACATAAAGACGTCACATTAAAATGCCATATTAAAATCGACTTATGAAATTCAGTCATTCTACTGAGGAGTTTAACTTGGCTCAGCCGTCAAATAACTCTCTCCGGTTCTTGTATTATTTTAGCAGTCTTTCATCTTTCCTTATTTCCTGCCCGCCTAGATTAGCTATGCTACCTGCTGGTCAGGTAATTCTGTATTTATTTAATAGCACGTCAATAAAAATCAATTTCAACTTCAATCAGCTTTTCACTTCTTTTAGTTCCTTCTTTTAGCCACCGCCCAGATGCAATCGGTTTGTGTTTGTTATTACAACATCATAGCTGCACGTTTATGTTTTTGTTTTTTCCCACAGGAATCGTTCAGAAGAGCAGACAAAACTCAGAGTGGAGTGATACATATGCAGTCGTTTGAGGTGAGTTTTAGCTCAGTTTGTTGACTTTGTGACAGTCTTGTGAAAAAGAAACATTGAGAATTCTCCTCAGTCGTGCACTTCATTCACTCTTAAATCGAACACTACGCCGGCGGCTCGATTTATTCTGATACGCAATGCACTTCATCGCTAGGGCCTTTCCAAAAAGGAGAACAAAGTGCATACGCAAGTACAGAGCGCAAAGCAAATTGGGAGGGAGAGCGGAAACGAGAAAGTAGGAATAAAACAGTTAGGCTGTGGCCTCTCTCTGGCCCTCCTCGTCCCATTTTCCCTCCCACTTTCTCGCATTCCCTCCTCCCCGTTTACGCCTGGAGCTTGGTGCCTGCCCAAATCTCCCCAGCACATCCTATCACGCTTCCCGAGCACCCCCATTTCTACCGTTTTGGCGCTTGCTAAGCATTTCACATTCATCTTCATTCTTCATTCTCACCACAGGTAGCCCAAGCTCGATACACGAGTATCTGTACTGTACTATATCACGCAAGAGACGAAATATAAGGATTTGTATGGGGAAAACAGTTTTTCTTCAAAATTCAAAAAATATTTACGATTTCAAATACAAAATAGCTTACCTTGCTTCAGTCTTGTGTTTCTTTGCCTCTGGTATGGATTCTGGGTCGATTGAGAGCCATTTAGGTGGTTTTTGGTCCCTCTTCTTTTCCCTAATTTATATATATCCTTTCCCAAGGTTGGGGACCGCCGCATGCGCCGAACGGAGATCAGCGAAGGAAAAGGGCCATAAATTCGCTCCCAAGACTTCGATTGCCTCGAAATTCCACGTAGATCACGGACGATACCTCCGCTACCCATTCGTCTTCTTCATTCGAGCAGCTTGTACACTGAGAAGGAATTAAGGGCCGCCAAAGTCTGCAAACATTTCCTTCGAGCCTCATTGAATGAGGCTTTATTGTCAACCCGCGTTACTGAAACCGTTGGAAGATCGCTTAGCGACACGGCCTTAGACTCAAATTACTCACACTATGGGTGGGTGACGGTCTTTTGCTTTTAATGTCGCTTTGAGCAAAAGACCGTCACCCACCCATAGTGTGAGTAATTTGAGTCTAAGGCCGTGTCGCTAAGCGCTCTTCCAACGGTTTCAGTAACGCGGGTTGACAATAAAGCCTCATTCAATGAGGCTCGAAGGAAATGTTTGCAGACTTTGGCGGCCCTTAATTCCTTCTCAGTGTACAAGCTGCTCGAATGAAGAAGACGAATGGGTAGCGGAGGTATCGTCCGTGATCTACGTGGAATTTCGAGGCAATCGAAGTCTTGGGAGCGAATTTATGGCCCTTTTCCTTCGCTGATCTCCGTTCGGCGGATGCGGTGGTCCCCAACCTTGGGAAAGGATATATATAAATTAGGGAAAAGAAGAGGGACCAAAAACCACCTAAATGGCTCTCAATCGACCCAGAATCCATACCAGAGGCAAAGAAACACAAGACTGAAGCAAGGTAAGCTATTTTGTATTTGAAATCGTAAATATTTTTTTGAATTTTGAAGAAAAACTGTTTTCCCCATACAAATCCTTATATTTCGTCTCTTGCGTGATATAGTACAGTACAGATACTCGTATACCGAGCTTGGGCTACCTGTGTTCTCACTCAAATATTTGCTTCTTATCCCTCCCTTTTTAACAACTCCGTTTTTGCCATAGAGTTCTTGAGAGCTGGCACGTTTATCAGAGAAACTTTAAGAAGGTAAACAATTTTTTTTTCAAGAGTAGTTGTCTCACTGTGTTATTTATTTCTGTTCACTAGACTCTGCTCGCCACTAGTATCAACGTTCACCCGAATTCCTTCATTATCCAGAAAACACTTGGCAATCTGAGGAAGGTGCGCTTTTCATCATTTTTCTTCAGAAGACTTCTGCTCTTAGTCGCAAAAGCAGCTACAGTGGAACTCAATTTAACGAAGTGCCAAGGCACTGGGGAAATTGGTTCGCTATATCGAGGCTTCGTTATATCGAAGGTTCGCTATATCGAGGACTTCGTCAGATATAGAGCCGGGCTCGTTAAATCGAGGTTCCACTGTAGTAGTTTGAGTTGTACATGTTTTTATCAACTTCCAAGATTTTTTGACAGAGTCAAACACATTTTAGTTCCGAAACAAGTATAGGTCAGTTACAGGTCAAATTTGATCAGTTTCAGGTTAAAGGGAAACAAGGGTCTAGAAAACTTTTACCTTAAATGAAAGGCCATGTACACACGATTTCAAATCTGGTATTCGTTTGGTTAAGCGCCTTTCTGAATTCTATTCAGATGACTTTGAAATCGCGCTAAATTGCCCCTTTTGAGAGCACGGGGCCGCCATCTTGGAACTGAGAAATGATATCGTGGCTGTGACATAGCATTAGACAAGCTGATCTTTGGCAAACAGAGGATTTCTGTGAAGATTGAGTCATTTTGATTCAGCATCTTGCTGTTATCTGCAACAACACCATATAAAAATGCTAAAGGACGGGTTACCTTTAATCTTCATGTGAGAGAATAAGAAGATTGTGGCTCGCAAAAATAAAAACGTGGGTGTAAATTACCGCCTTGAACTGCTTTGACTGTTCCGACCGATTCAAGTTGCATCAGAGGACAACATGCAAGATCTTCAGGTACGTGAGATTGTTTTCATTCGTGTTTAATGCCTTTATTTAAAATGTGCTTACTATGGAGTTCCTCGCTCTCCTCTTCTATTTTCTTTACTATAGTGAACGGTTTTCTCCAGTTTTTGAACACACAAACTCATAGCATTATGCACCTGTCACTGGAAACCCCCCCCCCACACACACACACACACACACACCCCGTGGAGAAGTGGGGTATTAGACAGCTGAACGAAAAATAGGAAGAAAAAGCCTCACCTTAAAGGGGAGCATCTTTGGTCTAAGCCCCTACTAAAAGTTTGGATTTGTCAAAGATTGGTTAACATTTAATAGCGAAAGATGAAAAGTCCTACTTTGCTGACATACCTTTGAAACAGTGGCAGTTCATGTTGCTTATCCATCAGCTAGGTCAGTGTGAAAACGGGGGGTTAGATAGGCCTGCGCGACTCCCACTCGCTTGTTTTTAGCCTTGAAGCTATATTTTTGCTCTAACGAGTATGTCTTTCAGGGAACGCCCTCTCTTGTAGGATATAAGTGGCGGTTCCTTAAATATTTCTCTGATAGTCGGTTTTTTCTCAATAAAATGCCATTTGCTCATGAGGATTTCTTTTAAGCGTGGTACTGATGGGTGATATTGTGTTACAAACGGCAAGATTTGTTTGTTTTCTTTCTCTTTGTCGGAGGGCTTGTTTCTTGTTTTGAAACTTTACTTCTGAGAGGTTTCTTTGTATAAAGGCTTTAGGGTAACCTCTATCAACAAGATGTGTTTTGAAATGTTCTACTATCTCTTCAAATATTGTTTTAAGGCATAATAAAGTACCTATCTATCTATCTATCGATCGATCGATCGATCGATCTGTCTGTCTGTCTGTATATCTATCTATCGATCGATCGATCTGTCTGTCTGTCTGTATATCTATCTATCTATCTATCTATCTATCTATCTATCTATCTATCTATCTATACTTTCTGTTTCGACGTTTGCCATGAAGATATTGGCGAAGGCAACAGCCATTTTCGTCCCCAGAGCAGTTCCATGTGTTTGGAGATTCTGTGTGAAGGACAACACAAATGCATCAAAATGGCAAAGAAAATCCTTTAACTCACCTTCAGAACCCGCCCTTTTGAACAATCGACAATGTGCTTCGGACTAGAGTCCAGTTCCCGTCTAAAATATAAGTTGTCTAAAGTGAACTATGCCCCCACCCCCTGGGGGCTGGTAAGTCGTCTAAGCACTTGCAAATCCCCGTGTACGCCCCACGTCTCCCCGTGGTGGGGGTGGGGGAAGGGGGGGGGGGAGTTTCCAATGACAAGTGCATTAGCTGTGCATATTTTGTCACGCAAGCATACCGGCATACAATGTTTGTGGCCGTATATTTTGTCGGAATAGTGAGAAAGTAATCTAAATTCACAGCGATAGCCATTTTAATTTCAGACGAGGACTGTACCGTGAGTTCATAGCCTTCCTCGTTTGGTGGGGTGCGTAATAATAAATTTAATCGTCCCTTGTTTATAAATTATTACTTTACAGGCACAGCTTCTCGGAAGAAAGGGGAGAGGAAGGAAGCCACTATTTGACAGCTGATTTGCTGAAGCTGTCCCTTCCATTTTCACGAAAATTTGGTTTATCAACGGAGTTGATAATGTAAATTGACCACCGTACAGGGATTCGATTAGCTGACGTTTCGAGCGTTAGCCCTTCGTCGGAGCGAATCGAGGAAACAAGAAATTCTGCGAGAATTAGAAGCGGCCTTTTTTTACCATCCGAGCCGGATTAATACACAGGATAAGTTCAAGTTGATCGTAATTCAATTTTTGTCACCTTTCAGTGGCATGACAGTCAATTCGTCACTCCGAATGATAAACGATTAAAAATTCGATCATGTATTAAGAGAAGGTTTTGGTGGCCTAGTGGGTTAGTGTGCTCTTTTCGCATTATAATGGCAGCTTAGGGTCGGTGGTTCAAACCTTAACAGAGGGAAGTTTTTTTTTTCTTTGATCTCTTTTTTTTCCATTCCTTTTCACTTGTTTTCTTTTTTCTTTTGTCAACGCTTAAGCTGTAAACCTATTTTGCAATTTAACACGGAAAAGTACTCAACCGATTCTATGGATATTCGCTACGCGAGAAACCAAGGCCAGCTGAAGCTTGACAAAACACTGGCACTTCGATTTGTTTGACAATTTCAAAGAACATATATGACTCATAACTGCATCGCGCAGTCACATTAAGGCATATCGGCGATAGCACCTCGCTAACTGCATCACGCAGTCACATTAAGGCATATCAAAGATGCAACCAACCAACCACCGAAGCGAGTAATTATAAGAGAAGTTAAAGATATTGTGCATCAAATGGGAACTCGGAAAAAAATCCAAGCCCCAGATGGGATTTGAACCCACGACCCTCCGTGATCTAGTCGGATGCTCTAACCACTGAGCTACTGGAGACTCTATGGTGAGCAAGGGTGAAATGTGGGTATTGACTAGAACTGCATCACGCAGTTACATAGTCAAATTTTAAACGACCATATATGACTCATAACTGCATCGCGCAGTCACATTAAGGCATATCGGCGATAGCACCTCGCTAACTGCATCACGCAGTCACATTAAGGCATATCAAAGATGCAACCAACCAACCACCGAAGCGAGTAAATATAAGAGAAGTTAAAGATATTGTGCATCAAATGGGAACTCGGAAAAAAATCCAAGCCCCAGATGGGATTTGAACCCACGACCCTCCGTGATCTAGTCGGATGCTCTAACCACTGAGCTACTGGAGACTCTATGGTGAGCAAGGGTGAAATGTGGGTATTGACTAGAACTGCATCACGCAGTTACATAGTCAAATTTTAAACGACCATATATGACTCATAACTGCATCGCGCAGTCACATTAAGGCATATCGGCGATAGCACCTCGCTAACTGCATCACGCAGTCACATTAAGGCATATCAAAGATGCAACCAACCAACCACCGAAGCGAGTAAATATAAGAGAAGTTAAAGATATTGTGCATCAAATGGGAACTCGGAAAAAAATCCAAGCCCCAGATGGGGTTTGAACCCACGACCCTCCGTGATCTAGTCGGATGCTCTAACCACTGAGCTACTGGAGACTCTATGGTGAGCAAGGGTGAAATGTGGGTATTGACTAGAACTGCATCACGCAGTTACATAGTCAAATTTTAAACGACCATATATGACTCATAACTGCATCGCGCAGTCACATTAAGAAAGCGAAGAATTTGCTATAAATCTGAGTCTTCGATCCGTTGACCGGTTTCTCGACGATAACTGATATCTCAATACCGCTAAGGTATGTTCAAACAACGCCACGCAAAAGAGCTGTGTTGGTTGATTTCACTTCCGGTATTGCACCATCACTAACTCGGTCAATATTTGTTTATCTTCAAAACCGGGTCACGAACAATCTCGTTACATGTAAAGTAAATTCAGTGAAAATTATGGACTTTCTTTTAGATTTCATAGGCCTTATAAATTATTTTAAACGTTGTTACAATTTATCATTCCAGAAAAGAAACACAAATGCCCAAAAAAGATTTTGTTTAAAACAAATGCATTGTGAAACGAAAATAACCATAGACAGGACAGTTTCAAAACTATAATATATGTCCAATCAGAAGTGCCCGTTCCCACGAGTGAAACAGACAAGAAACATAACTTACAC
Source organism: Pachyseris speciosa (assembly GCA_016490735.1). NCBI lineage: Eukaryota > Metazoa > Cnidaria > Anthozoa > Scleractinia > Pachyseridae > Pachyseris > Pachyseris speciosa. Next base: position 69,974 of record JAEMWC010000439.1, read on the forward strand.
GCAATATCGGGAAAGCAAGCGTTATGCTACTCGGGGCGCCTTTTAGTCAATTAAAAGTTTATACTCTTTACATTATTACGCGAAGTTTAGATACAACGACGCGAGCATCGAGAAAATAATTATAATCACGCAAAATAAAACCTGTACACCCTTCTTACCTTTATTCCATACCCAATCATCGTTGTTCTGAAATACTGCTCAAAACAAACGCTCGCAAATAAATATCCTTCGTTATGGGATGTACATTGGAGTAATTCAATTCTGAGAAACATTTCTTTTCTCTGTAACCCTTGGGCATTGAAACGGATTTTAAAGAGACGATGCGTGACTGACCTAATGACTTTATTTACTACAAAATTCCCTAGTCACCGCAAGAGATGTCTCATTAGCGCAGTCGGATAAGGGGCCGAGTTAGGAATTTGAAGGTCGCGAATTCAAATCCCGCTACCGGTATTATTTAATTATTTATTTACTTATGTCATTGTTTCTTCCTCTGGCCGAGAGGGGCACGGGCCTCTCGACGGACACCACGACAAAAAAAAACAAGAAATTCTGCGAGAATTAGAAGCGGCCCTTTTGACCATCCGAGCCGGATTAATGCACAGGATGCGGTTGAAGTCGATCGTACATTAATTCATTTTTTGTTGAAGGCGCCTTTCAGTTAGCGTGACAGACGATTCAGGCAGACTCCAACACTTGTGACAGCTTAATTGTCAAACTGTGTCAAAACACCAAATGACTAATCCTCGGATTTGTTTCACACAAAGTGAAGAATTTGGTATAAAGCGGCTTCTTAGATCCGTCGACCACTTTTTCGACGATAACCGATATCTCCACCACTGCAAAGCTAAGCTAGCTTTAACTACAAACAACGTCACGCAATCAAAACAACTGCCTCGGGATGGCGAACGGTCACGGCCGCGATTCAATTGCGAATACTCAAGATATTTCTGGCGAACCTCCTCGTACTTCAGCTGTAGAGCAAACGGATAGCATTGCCGATAGTCTTGTAAGACATCTTAAAGTGAATAAGTCGAAATTTTGTTGGGCTGGAACGTTTACTGAGCTTATTGAATTTGCTGACAAATATCTTCATCTTGGCGATGGCGTGGCAAAGGCAACTGACAACGAAAATAAGAAGACGATTAAGTCAGACCATTTAATTTTAAACTGGTATGAATCAACAGGAACACTTCAAGTCCAAGGGTCGAATTCATCAAGCCGTAAGACTTTCCTAAACCAACTGATTGACGGTATAAAGGGAATCGAATTTCCCGCTCCGCGTCTCTCTGACACCTCTGATGAAGATGGCGTCGATCTCGCACTTCAACAAAACAGGAGTGATCTTCCTGGCGCTGGTCCCGACTCTGCTGATACTGTGACAAAATCTACGTTCGCCCAAGAGCTGGATAAAATTTGGTTTGAAATTAAATCCGTCAACGCCAAACTTTCCGATGGCGGCGGCAAATAATCCTCCTCAGAGGGGTTGCCGTACAGAAAGATAAGATAACCAGGAGGAAAATATCCAAATCATCAATTCTTTGAAACAAAAGAACCAAGATCTGAATGATGAAATTTGCATCTTGAAGGCAAGGTTGAATCAAGAAATCGATGCTGTAAAAAATCTTACTGAGGAAAGGGATTCCTTGAAAACTGCACTACAAGTTGTTACGAAAGACTTAATGAATTTGTCCGACGCTAGGCCGACATTCTGTTCTGATCAGTTGAGTGAGGATAACAGCACTCGATTAAAAAATGTTTCGAGTGTGAAGACAAAAAAACCGAAGCCTCGAGATCCACCTCAACTTGTTAACCATCGAAATCGTTTTGAGCCTCTTAGTCGTGAGGATTCTGTGAAAGATTCTACACCTTCAAGTAATTCGGAGAACAAATTTACAACTGCCTTCTGTGATTGAGCAAATACAGGGATGGAAGCTAGGAAAGAAACTTGGCCATCGTGTGGTTGCTAAATCTTTCTCCGGCGCAACTACCAGTGATATGAAGCACTACCTAATGCCTACTCTTGACAAGAACCCTCAACAGATTATTCTCCATGTGGGAACAAATGATCTTCGTGACCATACTCCAACCGTGGTTGCTGAGAACATTGTGGACCTTGCCAGGAAAATTGAGACCGAAACTAACGCCGAAGTTATCTTATCGGAGCTGGTGTTAAGATCTGACAGTGTTTCAACCGATGCTGTGAAAGCTGTTAACAAGAGGCTTACGAAATTCTGCAATCAGAATGACTGGGCATTTACTAAACATCAAAACATTGATAGTACTGGTTTAAATAAGAGTGGTCTGCATCTAAATGTAAAAGGGAACAACATCCTTTTTAGTAACTTTGTAAATGCTTTAGATAGTCGCTCCAAGCATTGAATTCCTGTTTCCGCAAATGCCGATGGAACCTCTGTAGCCGAAGAAAATTCCAATATCTCTCCCGTATTTTCTGACGATGAAATATTTTTATCCGAAGATAATTCCAATGTGTCTCGCGAATCTTCTGCTTTTTTACCTTCAATACGCGGCTTTAAATTAGCCTCCTTAAACATTGCTAGCTTGCCGAAACATATCGACGAACTGAGAGTTTTGCTTTCTGACAACCCTCTTGATATATTATCTATTAATGAGACAAGGCTCGATGATTCTGTCGGCGACGATGAGGTTTATATTCCTGGTTACGAAATCATTCGCCGCGATCGTGAATGCAACGGTAGGTTTGGTGGGGGAGTTTGCATCTATGTTCGATCTAACATCAATTTCTCTTTACGCCCCGACCTATGTGATAAACACCTTGAAAACTTATGCATCGAGATTCGTAAACCTCGATCTAAGCCTTTTCTTATTGCTACCTGGTATAGGCCTCCTAATTCATCAACCGAAATTTTTTCTCATTTCGAAACCCTTGTTGGCAAGCTTGATGCAGAGAATGTTGAATTTTATTTAATGGGTGACTTTAACTGTAATTTGGCTTCTCCTCAACCCGATATCAACACAGTTTTATTAACCAATATTGCTGATGTTTATAGCCTTCACCAACTAATAAACAACCCTACCCGCATAACTAACACATCTTCCACTTTGATTGATTTGATTTTCACAAATTGTCCGGATAATATTGTTTCCGCTGGTGTGTCCCATGTAAGTCTCAGTGACCATAGTCTCGTCTATGCATTCCGTAAGATCTCTATCAATCCACCCTCTAATGGGCATTCTACAATAATTTACAGGAAATTCAGCAATTTCGATTCTGCTATGTTTTGCTTTGATATTTCAACACAAGATTGGGACAGTGTAAACAGTTGTGATGATCCGAACGTTATGTGGGACATTTGGAGGAATCTTTTCTTTCAATGCGTTGATAGGCACGCCCCACTGCGAACAAAACGCACTCGGGCGCATAAATCACCCTGGATTACACCTCAGTTGAAAAAAAGAATGCATTATAGGGATATTCTCAAACTGAAGGCCATTCGATCTGGGAATGCATGTGACTGGTTGATATTTAAAAAATGTCGCAACGCAGTAAACAATGAAATCAAGCAAGCCAAGGAGTAATACTTCAAAAGCGCGTTGCGTGAAAATGAAGGTAACTCTCGAATGACTTGGCGGATAATTAATGAACTTACTTCGAGAAAAATTCACAGCTCTACAATAAAAGAGATCAAATTGAATAACGGTAGTATTACCGATCCGCACGAACTTTCGTCTACCTTCAATGACCATTTTTCTAGTATCGGACTGAAACTTGTCAATGCCATCCAAATGAGTGGGAGCACTCCGTCTCATCTAGATTATCTTAAGGAGACTGAACATAGATTTGAACTCAAAACTACTGATTGCTCAAAAGTATTTTCTTTACTTTCTAAACTTTGTAAATCTAAAGCGACGGGATTAGATAAAATCTCAGCAAGACTTCTTCGTGAGTGTGCTGATCTGATCGCAAGTTCTCTTTGTGCCATTTTTAATAGATCTACTGTAACTGGTGTTTTTCCTACAGAATGGAAATCCACGAAAGTCATTCCTTTATTTAAACAGGGAGAGCGTTCCGATTTAAATAATTATCGCCCTCTTTCTATAATTCCAGTCGTAGCTAAGGTCTTTGAGCGAATCGTATACAATCAATTCTATCAATATCTAACTGAAAATAATCTAATTTCCAGTAGTCAGTCAGGGTTTCGATCACTTCACTCCACTACTACTGCCTTGCTAGAAGCCACAGATAATTGGGCTTTCAATATCGATAAAGGCAACGTTAATGCAGTGGTTTTTCTAGATCTGAAGAAGGCTTTTGACACCGTCGATCACTCTATCTTGTTATCTAAATTAAAAACCTATGGTGTCGGAAGCGTTTCGTCTAACTGGTTTCAATCATATTTGGGTAATCGTACGCAAAAATGTTTTGTTAACGGTTCCCTCTCTGATAGCCAACCTCAAACTTGCGGTATTCCTCAAGGATCAATCCTTGGACCTCTTCTCTTCATACTCTATATAAATGATCTACCAAATTGTCTCGTTAATTCACATCCCAGAATGTATGCAGATGATACGCATCTGACTTTTGCCAGCAACAATGTTGTGCATCTAGAAGAAAGTATGAACGATGAACTAACTAAAATTACTGAATGGTTAATGGCAAATAAACTCACTCTTAATAAGTCAAAGACTGAGTTTATGTTGATAGGCTCAAGGCAAAGGTTGAGTACTTTTAATAGAACCCCGTCTCTTACTATCGATTGCAATTCTATAAAACAAGTTGAATTTACGAAATCTCTTGGTGTTTATATCGATGAAAATTTAACTTGGAACGTACATATCGAAAATATGTCAAAAAAATTGCTTCTGGTATTGGAATCCTTAAGCGAAGCAGGTCCTTTGTTCCCTTTGAAACACTGCTATGTATCTATAATGCTCTAGTTCAACCTCATTTCGATTATTGTAGTGTCGTATGGGGGAACTGCAATAAATCTCTTGCCACTAAACTACAAAATCATGCTGCGCGTATTTTGACCTCTTCTTCCTACGATGTCAATGCTGATGAACTCTTTTTAAGACTTGGCTGGAAGAAACTTGATCTTCAACGTAAATTAAAAACAGCCACTATGGTTTATAAATCACTTAATGGTCTCGCTCCTGATTATCTGAAATCTATGTTTACCGATCGGAGTGAAATATCTACCTATTCTCTAAGGGACTGCGAAGGCAAACTAGCTGTTCCACTGCGGTGCTATGGAACAGTTTACCTACTAATCTGCGGCAAGCACAAACTCTCACAAGTTTCAAATCCGGCTGCAGAGGTTTCTTTTCTAGCTGTGAATGATTTAATTACGATTATAAACACACGGCATTCATGGAAAGCAGGCATTTTCTTATTGCTATTTATTTATTTATTATTATTTTTTTTTTCTGTCGTTTTAAGATTTTGTAATTAGTATATTTAACAATGTAATTAATGTAATTTAGAATTTACTTTAAGTCCTGATGTTTTACCCGTGTATAAATAAAGTTAAATAAATAATAATATATATATTTAGCCAAGCCTAAAAGCGGAGCTCCAAAAGCATTCTTTTTCTACTGGCATTTACATATAGTCTGCTTGTCATATCAAAATTTCAAAAAAAAAATTATTAAATTGAGAAAAATGTGTCAAAGTGACATCTTGTGAAAAAACACAAACATTTCGGGCATAGCCCTTCTTCAGTGTGAAAACCGTTAAATGTTTGCGCGACTGTAAAATTGAAAGAAACGTCACTAAGAGCTAAGCGCGCGGAAAAAAGGACGCGCGCGCGCCATTTATAAGAAATGAAAAACATTATTTAGGCCGTCTGGTTGCATAGTGCCGAGCCTAAAAATGAGTTCCATTTCTAATTGTTTCCGTCTGGCATTGACTCCAGCACATTTCCGCAAACCTCTAACAAGGATGTCAGATAGACTGTGGCCGGGAGAGTTAAAGTGCTCTGCGACCGGGAAACCACTAGTGTTCTTTTGGACGCTTCGTAGATGTTCGCATGTCATATCACCCATCTGACCTCACTCAAGCTACAGACCCAATGCTATAAAAAATAGTATGGAAAGGTGATCCGAGCCGGTGGCACAGTGGATTTGGACCCTTTGCATATTTGCACCCTCCAGTCCAGATCTGCTTGTGAATCAGATTTGGACCCCCTAGTCCAGAACTGCTAGCAGATATGAACCCCCTTTTACGGATTTGGACGCCCCACCTCCCCCCCCCCCCCCCAAAAAAAAAAAAGCGTTCTATTGAGTAAGGAAATAAAAATTCCTTTTCAAATTGAGTTTGGAGATGTTAAAAAGCAAAATAAAAATATTGAGGTAGGGTTTTTTTAAAATAATCTTTAATACTTTGTGTAAAAAAGAACCTGCAATGCGAGTTTGCATCTATAAATTTTTAAAACAAAACATTTCTTAACATCTTAGAGCAATACCTAAGGACAGGTCTGTTTCCCCATTCAACTGTAGGCTACTTAGTTATGGTTTAAAGCCACTAGAAATTGGTGGAGAAGCCTGGTGAATGCTATTTTGAATCAGTATGTGACATCAGATATATAGTGATTCAGATCATCACTTCATAATGAATGCAATTTCACTTATCCAAAGCATTCCATGAAACAGTTGGAAATCAGAAATTGTGTATCCTCTGGATATATGTATGCCTCAAAAAAATTATGAAAGAAAGATACATGGAAATCAATAAAACTATTTAGATGATATGCATTAAGACCAAGATGTTTGTTTTGATCAGTTACTTCTTGACCTTACTATCGCAAAAAACTTCTTGCTGACATTAAGCTAATCAATTAATGCACCTACAGTGTTTTCAAAAAGAAATCCAGCTGCTCTTCTGGCCAGCCAAGTGCAAGACTAAGCAACTTGATAATAAAATATTGGGCATTTGGTTGATATCACTATCAAGGTAATTAACAATGTAGTATGAGGATTTAAGGTAATGATTCACCAAAGCAAAAGTGCTGGAAATCCATGTTAGCCATCTTAACTTGATTTTCTATTTTGCTAGAAAGGTAAGGACTAGTCTAACATTTCTCCATGTACAAATTGAAATTGCACAACATACCTCATCAAACATCAAAAATCCCATTAAACATTAGTGCCAAATGTCATCCAAACATACCACAAGATTGGTGTGACCAGCTATGAATAAAATTAATTGAAAGACTGCATGCAGGAGAAGGAAGTCCAAAGGATGTGAACATTGATGAGAAAGAGCTTACTTTAAGTTTAATTTTAAGTTTTAAGTTTAATAATACTTTGCCCTACAAATACATCTAAGTTGATACAAAAAAAAGTGCATGACTGGAGAATAATTGGGAGAAAGTAAATTCCCATATAAAGAATAGTATCTAATACAGTAATAGCCCATGTATAAGAACCTGGGTTTTAAGAACCTGTTAGGCTAAAATTTTCATTTTAAGCCCACTGCACATAAGAACCTATTAAGGTTAAAATTTTAAGTTAGGTGGCGTTGCTGTAAAAGTGTAAAGGTAGAAACTGCTGAATGAGTTTCTTTGTTATGTTTTGTTAAGGACATATACTGTACCTGCACTGAACTGCCTATAGGCATTTCTCTATGGTACAAATAAATGATTTATACTGTATTATGAGATGATATTTATCATATATATAGTATATTCAGATAAAATTCATATAAAAATATAAGAACCTATTTTAATAACCTTGGTAGCCTAAATTTGCTTTAAGTACCATTTATATAAGAGCCTATTTAGGCTAAATTGGAAAATTCGGGTTCTTATACGTGGGCTATTACTGTATTACACATTCTAAAACCTAAGAGATGACATTTAAATGTGGCCCAAAGCTAACCTAATCAAATTAAATCGAATACTTGTCTCTTACAAGTCACCCCTGCTTTGAGATTGACACTAAAAATAAAGAAGTAAAATTGAAATACAATCCAAAGCTAACCTAATTAAATTACATACTTGTCACTCACAAGCTACATCTGATTTAAAATTGACACAAATAATGTAATAGATAGGACTTAAAACTGCTTAAAGAAGGAAAAACACTACAAGCGAACAAAGTACGATGCGAGTGTTTTGCTCGAAGAAGGAGAAGGTGGAGAAATTAAACAAGACTAGCTTGTCCATAAAATAGCTTGTACTGATTAATCTAGAAAAATCGGTATTTATTTTGGCATAAATGCCCGTAGAAAAGACAATAAAGGGTAAAAAGTGATCGTTAAGAGCAGTCAACAGGAATTGACCGCGGTTCAGAAACAACAGAACAACAAACATAAGTATTACAAGAAAACAAAGCACAATACGAATAATATTTCTTCGAAGATTCTAGGAGAAGGTGGAGAAATTAGACAAGTAACAAAAATTGCTTAGCAATTTTGACATAAATGTCCGTAGAAAAGACAAAAATGAGGTCCACACCTGATTTTTTAGAGCAGTCAACAGGAATCACTGAGGCAGCAATCACTCGGAACGCGACAGAGCTGAATAATAGCGCCATTTCCCACAAAATCTTTCCTTGGCTGACACAAAACGCTAAAGAGCTTTGATAGTTTTACTGGTACTTCCCATGTCTTCCGAAGAACCTTCTTCAATTAATGATTCTCATTGGCGAAGCGTCATCCAGTTAACGAAGAAAGCGCTTGCCAAACCACACCAGCATTTCTCTCGCAGACCCGTCCACAATAAAATTTATCAAAGCCAGCCCAGTCACTCAACCCATTTCGGTGTTTAACATCCAAACGCTGATTCTTACCGGTTCAAACAAATTAAGACGACATGTTTATAGACGGCGAAACTAAATATTCTTGTTTACAGGCCGCTTTCGACGAAGATTTCAAATGACGAGTGAAGCGCGCTGGTCTTTGACATTTTTGACAGCATTTTGACAACTTTATGTCAGATTTTGAGACGTGCACATGCACATGCATTTGATCGGCTTTTTTTTTTTTTTCACTCGAGCTTGAGTTTCCGCCTTTAATGCTTAATTTTACGAGGACTCATTGTGATTACGTGTTATTAAGATAAGGGCAAAAGTTTCTTAACGCTGTTGAGGTACCAAGGTCGAAAAACAGTCAGCCAAGCCGAGTAAAAACACTCGTTCGCTTGCAAAGAAAACAACGTAACAAAAAAAACCCAAACAATTCAACTACTTCTTTGCGTCCAAAACGAGTACAGATGATTGTTATTTATATGCATTCGAGAGAAAAATACAAGTTTCATTCCTGAACAAAAGTAACAACGATTAAACCAAATGTTAAGCTTCTATTTATTTAATTTACCTCACTGTCCTGCGCTGTGTTGTAGAGGTTTCTACCACTTGAAAATACGTAAGCTTCAGTGAAGTAAAAACAAGCATCCGCAAAAATAGCAAACGGTTTTTCTAAAGAAAGAGCGTCTTCCACAGAGTTTGAACTACTCATTCCTCCCATTAATACCGGAACTGTTAAGTGACTTTTCTTGGTGAGATGCAAGATGCCGCGATGAAGTGAAAGCCCTTGAAGCGTTGAATTGTACCGTTTTCAACCGCACAATCGATCCAGGTTTGAAGCTTTTCCTGAGAAAAACCTTTCGTCCTTCCTTTCATCACTTGAAAATTCACCTTCCGGAGTATCTTTTGACAAGTTCTTGATTTTTATGTTTTTACGCGAAAGACAAACTGCGATCGAAGAAAACCAACTGAATGTGAAATTACGAGCCGCAGAAAGCGCGCGAAAAATTTAAAAGCCTCGATTTGGTTTGGGTGCGCCACACATGGCTTGAGCCTGCGATCCAATCGAAAGCAAGTACCTGGTCAGCTGTCAACTTCAAAAAAACAGCTGACCTCGATGAGGTCTTAACTTGAGCCCGCGATATGGTCACGTGACACTGGTCAGCAGATACCTTGTTTTGACAGGTGTCAATATGTTAGTTTCGAATTGTGGGAAAACAAAAGAACCAAGTCGAGGTTCAGGGGAATAATTTGCATTTTGTTTTGTTAAAAACAAAGGAAAATGAAAATTATTCCCCTGAACCTCGACTTGGTTCTTTTGTTTTCCCACAATTCGAAACTAGCCTATTGGCTCTAAGATGGATGTCCAGTATCAAAGACTTACGCTGTAAACTAGCTGGTCAGCTGGGCCAGGTGGAGTATGGCCGCCATGTTGGATTATTATGATTATTATTAGGATATTATTAATTATTGGGCGACTCCGTCGTCGTCGTCGTGCGTACGCGCCCACGAGTAATACCGCTAGCCATTTTTACCATGAGAAAAGCAGTTGACGGGTTTCTCTAGGTATGGTGCTCCGCTTGGCGGCCCTGCGGGCCCCCGGAGCTCCGCTAATAATAATAATAAATTCAGTATTGCACCATCATCGCAGTAACTCGTGCCTAGGCTACTACTCGGTCAATAGGATTCAAAGGCTTTTGCGATTCGTGACTCCTACCCCTAAATAAAATTTTTTGTTCAAGAATACGGAATTCGAATACTGTATGGTTTGAACTTTCCATAGGTAGGAAAATTATTATCAAGCGATAAATACAAGGCGACTTACAATTTTTTACGCATTCCACAAAATTTAATGTGTTTACTTGCATGAACTTAATTTTTAGTTTTCCATTTTGTTAGAATAAAAAACGTTCTAGTATTTGTAAACTGCATTGTTTCTTGTTTCTTTTGGTGTAAAACTAGACTCATAAGGTGATATTATACAGAAGCAAAGTTATTCAAAAGATTGCATACTTTTCTATCGGAAGCGACGTTGGGCAGTTTCCGGTTTCTCAAACTTAGCAGTAACCGTACGCAAATGGTAGTTTTATTTTCCTTTTAAAAGAATAATAGTTTCGGAATTTAAATAGGATATGTTTCTAGCTTTCCGGAGAGACAAAAATTATTACCCAACGCCGGGTAAAAGGCTAGTTACAAACGTGTTACTTTTACAAAGGCGAGAAATTGTACCAGTTCAAGTCGCTGTGAATATTTTTAAATGAGTTATTTGTGGTTTACCGCAAACAAAAATATTTCAAGTTTTTCTTCTTAGTTACTGTCAACTGCTTTCCAAATTCAAATAGCCCGTATTTTTGGCTTTCCAAAGAGATAAAATTCATTGTGAACTATTGAACTGATAACGGGAGAGACGCGTTTTCACGCAACTGACAACTTTGACAAAATTAATTTATGCTCAAGTAAACACAAACAGCTCAAAGCGTACAGCTGTGTGTGGAGTCGGGTTCAGTAAAAATTTCTACGTACGCGTATTTCAGAGAAATAAAAGCAAATCTTTCTTCAATATGAAATCTTTTCATTTGCCTACCTCACTGTAATAAATTGCCTTTTAGCCAATTAAAGTATATATTCTCTGCATTATTACGCACAGTTTAGATACAAAGACGCGAGCATCAAGAAAATAATCATAATCACGCAAAATATAACCTGTAAAGCCTTTTTTTACCTTTATTCCATACCCACCTTGTGCCTTCCAGCCCTTTTAAACGCCATTTTGTCGAATTTTTTTCCTATGAGTACTGTACATTATAAAGTAACTGAACGCAGAGGAGCTCTGAACGAACCCTCACCACGCGAAGGCCAATAAATTCCAAACAAATCGACCTATCTCCTCTAATTGTCGCCAGAGATACGGAAGATTATATGCCAACCCGTCCGATGTTCTTACTTACTCATAAGGAAAGTTTTTCAAGAGATTACATACTTTTCTACCGGAAGCGACGTAACGCAGTTTCCGGTTTCTTAAACTTAGCAGTAACCGTACGCAAATGGCAGTTTTATTTGCTTTTTAAAAGAATAACAGGGAAACGGAATGCAATGAACACAAAAGGGAAGCACATGTATTACAAATATGAAGTTTCGACCACTTGAGTTGTCGAAGCCGATTAAATTATGTTTATATCTCGAACAATCTCGTTACATGTAAAGTAAATTCACTGAAAGTTATGGACTTTCTTCAAAGTTTCATAGGCCTTATGAATTATTTTAAACGTTGTTACAATTTATCATTCTCGAAAAGAAACACAAATATCAAAAGATTTTGTTTAAAACAACGGCATTGTGTTTCGAAACTATAAATATCTGTCCAATCAGAAGTGCCCGTTCCCACGAGTGAAACAGGCAAAACATAACTTGCACGCAATATCGGGAAAGCAAGCGTAATGCTCCTCTCGGTGAATTTTAGTTTATACTCTTTGCATTATTACGCGAAGTTTAGATTCAACGACGCGAGCATCGAGAAATTAATTATAATCACTCAAAATATAACCTGTACAGCCTTGTTACACTTATTCCATAGCCTCCTTGCTGAAGTTTAGCCGTCATTTTTAACTCCATTTCGTTGAATTTTTTCCAACGAGTACTTTACATTATAAAATAACTCAAGGCCGGGAAGCTCTGAACGAAACCTCACCACGCGAAGGCCAGAAATCTTTTTGTTTGTCTACCTGTAATAAATTGCCTTTTAGTCAATTAAAGTTTACACTCTATATTATTACGCGAAGTTTAGATACAATGATGCGAGCATCGAGAAAATAATCATGATCACTCAAAATATAACCTGTAAAAGGCGGGTATAAAGTACAGGTCACATTCCACAGGTCACAGGTTCAGGTCACCGTTTTATTGATTGGTAACTAAGCCAAACAGTTTCTCCTCAATCTAAAAGAACATTTTGGATAGTGATTAGGGCTAGGAGACACTTTTGGGCTTCTTTATTTATCTGTAGCGTGGTCACCTGTATGTTGACCTGTGGAATGTGACCTGTACTTTATACCCGCCGACCTGTAAAGCCTTCTTACCTTTATTCAATAGCCGCCTTGTGCCTACTAGCCGTTTTGAACGCCATTTCGTCGATTTTGTTTCCTACGAGTACTGTACATTACAAAATAACTGAAGGCTGGGGGGCTCCGAACCAACCCTCACCACGCGAAGGCCAATAAATTCCAAACAATTCCAAACTTATCTCCCTCAAATTCCCACCAGAGAGACCGAAGATTATATGCCTACCCGTCCGATGCGCGCCAGTTTCCAAATTCGGTTGCATGCGCTGTAGAAGCGTTCCGTTGTTTGCCCGGTAACCCAACGGGCGTACTACGCTTTCTAAAACTGAGAGATCAATCAGACTGCCGGAACTTTAGCCTACGAGGCAAAGCCACAAAATTTTTAAAGTGTCAAGAATATGGCATGTCATACCATGCCCAAGCTCGCAAAAATGATCAGCCACGAAGCTACCTTTCTTTTCATAATCGCTTGACAATTCTCAACGAAAATCCTCTGGCCGAGAGGGGCACGGGCCTCTCGACGGACACCACGACAAAAAAACTACAAAAAAAAAAAAAAACAAGAAATCCTGCGAGAATTAGAAGCGGCCTTTTTGACCATCCGAGCCATATTAATGCACAGGATAAGTTCAAGTTGATCGTAATTCAATTTTGGTATGACAGTCAATTCCTCACTCCGAATGATACCAAAGTTAAAATTCGATCGAGCATTTAGAGAAGGTTTTGGTGGCCTAGTGGGTTAGTGCGCTCTTTTCGAACTGTAATGACAGATTAGGGTCGGTGGTTCAAGCCTCATCAGAGTGAAGGTTTTTTTTTTCTTTGATCTCTTTTTTTTCTATTCCTTTTCACTTGTTTTTCTTTTTTCTTTTGTCAACGCTTAAGCTGTAAACCTATTTTGAAATTTAACACGGAAAAGTACTGAATCGATTCTATGGATATTCGCTACGCGATAAACCAAGGCCAGCCGAAGTTTGACAAAACATTGGCTCTTCGATTTGCTTGACAACTTCGAAGAAAGCGAAGAATTTAGTATAAATCTGCGTCTTCGATACGTTGACCAGTTTCTCGACGATAACCGATATCTCCAATACTACTAAGCTATGTTCAAACAACGCCACGCAAAAGAGCTGTGTTGGTTGATTTCACTTCCGGTATATCACCATCACTAGTACTTCCGGTATTGCACCATCACTAACTCAGGTCAATATTTGCCAATCTCGTTACATGTAAAGTAAATTCAGTCAAAGTTATGGACTTTCTTTAAGATTTCATAGGCCTTATAAATTATTTTAAACGTTGTTACAATTTATCATTCCGGAAAAGAAACACAAATGCCCAAAGATTTTGTTTAAAACAAATGCATTGTGAAACGAAAATAACCATAGAAAGGACACAGTTTCAAAACTATAATATCTGTCCAATCAGAAGTGCCCGTTCCCACCAGTGAAACAGACAAGAAACATAACTTACACGCAATATCGGGTAAGCAAGCGTAATGCTACTCTGGGCGCCTTTTAGTCAATTAAAGTTTATACTCTTTACATTATTACGCGAAGTTTAGATACAACGACGCGAGCATCGAGAAAATAATTATAATCACGCAAAATAAAACCTGTACACCCTTCTTACCTTTATTCCATACCCAATCATCGTTGTTCTGAAATACTGCTCAAAACAAACGCTCTCAAATAAATATCCTTCGTTATGGATGTACATTGGAGTAATTCAATTCTGAGAAAACATTTCTTTTCTCTGTAACCGTTGGGCATTGAAACGGATTTTAAAGAGACGATGCGTGACCGACCTAATGACTTTATTTACTACAAAATTCCCCAGTCACCGCAAGAGATGTCTCATTAGCGCAGTCGGATAAGGAGCCGAGTTAGGAATTTGAAGGTCGCGAGTTCAAATCCCGGAACCGGTATTATTAAATTAGTTCTTTACTTATATCATTGTTTCTTCCTCTGGCCGAGAGGGGCACGGGCCTCTCGACGGACACCACGACAAAAAAAACTACAACAAAAAAAAACAAGAAATTCTGCGAGAATTAGAAGCGGCCTTTTTGACCATCGAGCCGGATTAATGCATAGGATGAGTTCAAGTTGATCGTAATTAAATTTTTGTCACCTTTCAGTTGGCATGACAGTCAATTCGTCACTCCGAATGAATAAGGATTTAAAATTCAACCATGCTTTTAGAGGAGGTTTTGGTAGCCTAGTGGGTTGGTGCGTTCTTTTGACATTGTAATGACAGCATAGGGTCGGTGGTTCAAGCCTCAACAAAGTGAAGTTTATTTTTCTTGATCTCTCTTTTTTTTCTATTCCTTTTCACTTGTTTTTCTTTTTTCTTTTGTCAACGCTTAAGCTGTAAACCTTTTTTGCAATTTAACACGGAAAAGTACTCAACTGATTCTATGGATGTTCGCTACGCGAGAAACCAAGGCCAGCTGAAGCTTGACAAAACACTGGCACTTCGACTTGTTTGACAATTTCAAAGAAAGCGAACAATTTGGTATAAATCTGCGTCTTCGATCCGTTGACCAGTTTCTCGACGATAACCGATATCTCAATACTGCTGAGGTATGTTCAAACAACGCCACGCAAAAGAACTGTGTTGGTTGATTTCACTTCCGGTAGTACTTCCGTTATTGCACCATCACTAACTCGGTCAATATTTGTTTATCTTCAAAACCGGGTCAAGAGGAACGCTCAAATAAATTCATTTCCTATAATTCTGACTAAACATTTCTTTTTGAAAGGATTTCGCGATTTCCGACTCTGACCCTGTATTTTATGGCCACCAAAATCTACAAGTTCAGTTCAAAAACATTTACGGTCTCCCGAATAGCTTTAGTTAAGATCGGACTCGTTGTGAAATACTGCTCAAAATAAACGCTTTCAAATAAATTCCTTTGCTATTGGATGTACATTGGAGTAATTCAATTCTGACAAAACATTTATTTTCTCTGTAACCCTTGAGTATTGAAAGGCTTTTAAAAAGACGATGCGTGACCGACTTAATGCCTTTATTTACTACAAAATTCACTAAGAATCGCAAGAGATGGCTCATTAGCGCAATCGGATAAGGGGCCGCAGTTGGGATCTGGAGATCGCGAGTTCAAGTGAGGGCGCCGCTATTAGATAATTTATTTCTTCACTTTATGTAAATGTTTCTTCCTCTGGCCGAGAGGGGCACGGGCCTCTCGGCGGACACCACGACGAAAAATAACCACAAAAAAAAAAAACAAGAAATTCTGCGAGAATTAGAAGCGGCCTTTTTGACCATCCGAGCCGGATTAATGCACAGGATAAGTTCAAGTTGATCGTAATTCAATTTTTGTCACCTCTCAGTTGGCATGACAGTCAATTCGTCATTCTGAATGATAAAGAATTTAAAATTCGAATTTACGTTAAGAGAAGGTTTTAGTGGCCTAGTGGGTTAATGTGCTCATTGCATACTGTCATGGCAGCGTAAGGTGGGTGGTTCAAGTCTCAACATTGTGAATATTTTTTTTCTTTTATCTCTTTTTTTTTCCATTCCTTTTCACTTGTTTTTCTTTTTTCTTTTGTCAACGCTTAAGCTGTAAACCTATTTTGCAATTTAACACGGAAAAGTAGTGAAGCGATTCTATGGATATTCGCTACGCGCGAAACCAAGGCCAGCTGAAGCTTCACAAAACACTGGCACTTCGATTTGTTTGACAATTTCAAAGAAAGCGAACAATTTGCTATAAATCTGAGTCTTCGATCCGTTCACCGGTTTCTCGACGATAACTGATAACTCAATACCACTAAGGTATGTTCAAACAACGCCACGCAAAAGAGCTGTGTTGGTTGATTTCACTTCCGGTATTGCACCATCACTAACTCGGTCAATATTTGTTTATCTTCAAAACCGGGTCACGAACAATCTCGTTACATGTAAAGTAAATTCAGTGTAAGTTATGGACTTTCTTTAAGATTTCATAGGCCTTATAAATTATTTTAAACGTTGTTACAATTTATCATTCCGGAAAAGAAACACAAATGCCCAAAAAAGATTTTGTTTAAAACAAATGAATTGTGAAACGAAAATAACCATAGACAGGACACAGTTTCAAAACTATAATATCTGTCCAATCAGAAGTGCCCGTTCCCACGAGTGAAACAGACAAGAAACGTAACTTTTAATACACGCAATATCGGGAAAGCAAGCGTTATGCTACTCTGGGTGCCTTTTAGTCAATTAAAAGTTTATACTCTTTACATTATTACGCAAAGTTTAGATACAACAACGCGAGCATCGAGAAAATAATTATAATCACGCAAAATAAAACCTGTACACCCTTCTGACCTTTATTCCATACCCAATCATCTGTTGTTCTGAAATACTGCTCAAAACAAACGCTTTCAAATAAATATCCTTTGTTATGGGATGTACACTGGGGTAATTCAATTCTGAGAAAACATTTCTTTTCTCTGTAACCGTTGGGCATTGAAACGGATTTTAAAGAGACGATGCGTGACCGACCTAATGACTTTATTTACTACAAAATTCCTTACTTGCCGCAACAGATGTCTCATTAGCGCAATCGGATAAGGGGCCGAGGTAAGAATTGGATGGTCGCGAGTTCTAAAACCGGATCCGGTATAATTAAATTATTTCTTTACTTATGTCATTGTTTCTTCCTCTGGCCGAGAGGGGCACGGGCCTCTCGACGGACACCACGACAAAAAAAACTACAAAAAAAAAAAAAACAAGAAATTCTGCGAGAATTAGAAGCGGCCTTTTTGACCATCCGAGCCGGATTAATGCACAGGATAAGTTCAAGTTGATCGTAATTCAATTTTTGTCACCTCTCAGTTGGCATGACAGTCAATTCGTCATTCTGAATGATAAAGAATTTAAAATTCGAATTTACGTTAAGAGAAGGTTTTAGTGGCCTAGTGGGTTAATGTGCTCATTACATATTGTCATGGCAGCGTAAGGTGGGTGGTTCAAGTCTCAACAGAGTGAAATTTTTTTTTCTTTTATCTCTTTTTTTTTTCCATTCCTTTTCACTTGTTTTTCTTTTTTCTTTTGTCAACGCTTAAGCTGTAAACCTATTTTGCAATTTAACACGGAAAAGTAGTGAAGCGATTCTATGGATATTCGCTACGCGCGAAACCAAGGCCAGCTGAAGCTTCACAAAACACTGGCATTTCGATTTGTTTGACAATTTCAAAGAAAGCGAACAATTTGCTATAAATCTGAGTCTTCGATCCGTTGACCGGTTTCTCGACGATAACTGATATCTTAATACCACAAAGGTATGTTCAAACAACGCCACGCAAAAGAGCTGTGTTGGTTGATTTCACTTCCGGTATTGCACCATCACTAACTCGGTCAATATTTGTTTATCTTGAAAACCGGGTCACGAACAATCTCGTTACATGTAAAGTAAATTCAGTGAAAGTTATGGACTTTCTTTAAGATTTCATAGGCCTTATAAATTATTTTAAACGTTGTTACAATTTATCATTCCGAAAAGAAACACAAATGCCCAAAAAAGATTTTTTTTTAAACAAATGAATTGTGAAACGAAAATAACCATAGACAGGACACACTTTCAAAACTATAATATCTGTCCAATCAGAGGTGCCCGTTCCCACCAGTGAAACAGACAAGAAACATAACTTTTAATACACGCAATATCGGGAAAGCAAGCGTTATGCTACTCTGTGTGCCTTTTAGTCAATTAAAAGTTTATACTCTTTACATTATTACGCAAAGTTTAGATACAACGACGCGAGCATCGAGAAAATAATTATAATCACGCAAAATAAAACCTGTACACCCTTCTTACCTTTATTCCATACCCAATCATCGTTGTTCTGAAATACTGCTCAAAACAAACGCTTTCAAATAAATATCCTTTGTTATGGGATGTACACTGGGGTAATTCAATTCTGAGAAAACATTTCTTTTCTCTGTAACCGTTGGGCATTGAAACGGATTTTAAAGAGACGATGCGTGACCGACCTAATGACTTTATTTACTACAAAATTCCTTACTCGCCGCAACAGATGTCTCATTAGCGCAATCGGATAAAGGGCCGAGGTAAGAATTTGATGATCGCAAGTTCTAAAACCGGATCCGGTATAATGAAATTATTTCTTTACTTATGTCATTGTTTCTTCCTCTGGCCGAGAGGGGCACGGGCCTCTCGACGGACACCACGACAAAAAAAACTACAAAAAAAAAAAAAAAAAAAAAAAAAAAAAATTACTAGAAGCGGCTCGTCGCTAAGCGACGGCCGCTTAACAAGAAATTCTGCGAGAATTAGAAGCGGCCTTTTTGACCATCCGAGCCGGATTAATGCACAGGATGAGTTCAAGTTGATCGTAATTCAATTTTTGTCACCTTTCAGTTGGCATGACAGTCAATTCGTCATTCTGAATGATAAAGAATTTAAAATTCGAACCTGCGTTAAGAGAAGGTTTTAGTGGCCTAGTGGGTTAATGTGCTCGTTGCATGCTGTCATGGTAGCGTAGGGTGGGTGGTTCAAGTCTCAACAGAGTGAAAATTTTTTTTTCTTTTATCTCTTTTTTTTTTCCATTCCTTTTCACTTGTTTTTCATTTTTCTTTTGTCAACGCTTAAGCTGTAAACCTATTTTGCAATTTAACACGGAAAAGTAGTGAAGCGATTCTATGGATATTCGCTACGCGCGAAACCAAGGCCAGCTGAAGCTTCACAAAACACTGGCACTTCGATTTGTTTGACAATTTCAAAGAAAGCGAACAATTTGCTATAAATCTGAGTCTTCGATCCGTTGACCGGTTTCTCGACGATAACTGATAACTCAATACCACTAAGGTATGTTCAAACAACGCCACGCAAAAGAGCTGTGTTGGTTGATTTCACTTCCGGTATTGCACCATCACTAACTCGGTCAATATTTGTTTATCTTCAAAACCGGGTCACGAACAATCTCGTTACATGTAAAGTAAATTCAGTGAAAGTTATGGACTTTCTTTAAGATTTCATAGGCCTTATAAATTATTTTAAACGTTGTTACAATTTATCATTCCGGAAAAGAAACACAAATGCCCAAAAAAGATTTTTTTTAAAACAAATGAATTGTGAAACGAAAATAACCATAGACAGGACACAGTTTCAAAACTATAATATCTGTCCAATCAGAAGTGCCCGTTCCCACGAGTGAAACAGACAAGAAACATAACTTTTAATACACGCAATATCGGGAAAGCAAGCGTTATGCTACTCTGGGTGCCTTTTAGTCAATTAAAAGTTTATACTCTTTACATTATTACGCAAAGTTTAGATACAACGACGCGAGCATCGAGAAAATAATTATAATCATGCAAAATAAAACCTGTACACCCTTCTGACCTTTATTCCATACCCAATCATCTGTTGTTCTGAAATACTGCTCAAAACAAACGCTTTCAAATAAATATCCTTTGTTATGGGATGTACACTGGGGTAATTCAATTCTGAGAAAACATTTCTTTTCTCTGTAACCGTTGGGCATTGAAACGGATTTTAAAGAGACGATGCGTGACCGACCTAATGACTTTATTTACTACAAAATTCCTTACTCGCCGCAACAGATGTCTCATTAGCGCAATCGGATAAGGGGCCGAGTTAAGAATTTGATGATCGCGAGTTCTAAAACCGGATCCGGTATAATTAAATTATTTCTTTACTTATGTCATTGTTTCTTCCTCTGGCCGAGAGGGGCACGGGCCTCTCGACGGACACCACGACAAAAAAAACTACAAAAAAAAAAAAAAAGAAGAAATTCTGCGAGAATTAGAAGCGGCCTTTTTTACCATTTGAGCCGGATTAATGCAAAGGATAAGTTCAAGTTGATCGTAATTCAATTTTTGTCACCTTTCAGTTGGCATGACAGTCAATTCGTCATTCTGAATGATAAAGAATTTAAAATTCGAGTCTGCGTTAAGAGAAGGTTTTAGTGGCCTAGTGGGTTAATGTGCTCGTTGCATACTGTCATGGCAGCGTAGGGTAGGTGGTTCAAGTCTCAAAGGAGTGAAAATTTTTTTTTCTTTTATCTCTTTTTTTTTCCATTCCTTTTCACTTGTTTTTCTTTTTTCTTTTGTCAACGCTTAAGCTGTAAACCTATTTTGCAATTTAACACGGAAAAGTAGTGAAGCGATTCTATGGATATTCGCTACGCGCGAAACCAAGGCCAGCTGAAGCTTCACAAAACACTGGCACTTCGATTTGTTTGACAATTTCAAAGAAAGCGAACAATTTGCTATAAATCTGAGTCGTCGATCCGTTGACCGGTTTCTCGACGATAACTGATAACTCAATACCACTAAGGTATGTTCAAACAACGCCACGCAAAAGAGCTGTGTTGGTTGATTTCACTTACGGTATTGCACCATCACTAACTCGGTCAATATTTGTTTATCTTCAAAACCGGGTCACGAACAATCTCGTTACATGTAAAGTAAATTCAGTGAAAGTTATGGACTTTCTTTAAGATTTCATAGGCCTTATAAATTATTTTAAACGTTGTTACAATTTATCATTCCGGAAAAGAAACACAAATGCCCAAAAAAGATTTTTTTTTAAAACAAATGAATTGTGAAACGAAAATAACCATAGACAGGACACAGTTTCAAAACTATAATATCTGTCCAATCAGAAGTGCCCGTTCCCACGAGTGAAACAGACAAGAAACATAACTTTTAATACACGCAATATCGGGAAAGCAAGCGTTATGCTACTCTGGGTGCCTTTTAGTCAATTAAAAGTTTATACTCTTTACATTATTACGCAAAGTTTAGATACAACGACGCGAGCATCGAGAAAATAATTATAATCACGCAAAATAAAACCTGTACACCCTTCTGACCTTTATTCCATACCCAATCATCTGTTGTTCTGAAATACTGCTCAAAACAAACGCTTTCAAATAAATATCCTTTGTTATGGGATGTACACTGGGGTAATTCAATTCTGAGAAAACATTTCTTTTCTCTGTAACCGTTGGGCATTGAAACGGATTTTAAAGAGACGATGCGTGACCGACCTAATGACTATATTTACTACAAAATTCCTTGCTCGCCGCAACAGATGTCTCATTAGCGCAATCGGATAAGAGGCCGAGGTAAGAATTTGATGATCGCGAGTTCTAAAACCGGATCCGGTATAATTAAATTATTTCTTTACTTATGTCATTGTTTCTTCCTCTGGCCGAGAGGGGCACGGGCCTCTCGACGGACACCACGACAAAAAAAACTACAAAAAAACAAAAAAACAAAAAAAAAACAAGAAATTCTGCGAGAATTAGAAGCGGCCTTTTTGACCATCCGAGCCGGATTAATGCACAGGATAAGTTCAAGTTGATCGTAATTCAATTTTTGTCACCTTTCAGTTGGCATGACAGTCAATTCGTCATTCTGAATGATAAAGAAATTAAAATTCGAATCTGCGTTAAGAGAAGGTTTTAGTGGCCTAGTGGGTTAATGTGCTCGTTGCACTCTGTCATGGCAGCGTAGGGTGGGTGGTTCAAGTCTCAACAGAGTGAAATTTTTTTTCTTTTATCTCTTTTTTTTTCCATTCCTTTTCACTTGTTTTTCTTTTTCCTTTTGTCAACGCTTAAGCTGTAAACCTATTTTGCAATTTAACACGGAAAAGTAGTGAAGCGATTCTATGGATATTCGCTACGCGCGAAACCAAGGCCAGCTAAAGCTTCACAAAACACTGGCACTTCGATTTGTTTGACAATTTCAAAGAAAGCGAACAATTTGCTATAAATCTGAGTCTTCGATCCGTTCACCGGTTTCTCGACGATAACTGATAACTCAATACCACTAAGGTATGTTCAAACAACGCCACGCAAAAGAGCTGTGTTGGTTGGTTTCACTTCTGGTATTGCACCATCACTAACTCGGTCAATATTTGTTTATCTTCAAAACCGGGTCACGAACAATCTCGTTACATGTAAAGTAAATTCAGTGAAAGTTATGGACTTTCTTTAAGATTTCATAGGCCTTATAAATTATTTTAAACGTTGTTACAATTTATCATTCCGGAAAAGAAACACAAATGCCCAAAAAAGATTTTTTTAAAACAAATGAATTGTGAAACGAAAATAACCATAGACAGGACACAGTTTCAAAACTATAATATCTGTCCAATCAGAAGTGCCCGTTCCCACGAATGAAACAGACAAGAAACATAACTTTTAATACACGCAATATCGGGAAAGCAAGCGTTATGCTACTCTGGGTGCCTTTTAGTCAATTAAAAGTTTATACTCTTTACATTATTACGCAAAGTTTAGATACAACGACGCGAGCATCGAGAAAATAATTATAATCACGCAAAATAAAACCTGTACACCCTTCTGACCTTTATTCCATACACAATCATCTGTTGTTCTGAAATACTGCTCAAAACAAACGCTTTCAAATAACTATCCTTTGTTATGGGATGTACACTGGGGTAATTCAATTCTGAGAAAACAATTCTTTTCTCTGTAACCCTTGGGCATTGAAACGGATTTTAAAGAGACGATGCGTGACCGACCTAATGACTTTATTTACTACAAAATTCCTTGCTCGCCGCAACAGATGTCTCATTAGCGCAATCGGATAAGGGGCCGAGGTAAGAATTTGATGGTCGCGAGTTCTAAAACCGGATCCGGTATAATTAAATTATTTCTTTACTTATGTCATTGTTTCTTCCTCTCGCCGAGAGGGGCACGGGCCTCTCGACGGACACCACGACAAAAAAAACTACAAAAAAAAAAAAAAAAAGAAATTCTGCGAGAATTAGAAGCGGCCTTTTTGACCATCCGAGCCGGATTAATGCACAGGATAAGTTCAAGTTGATCGTAATTCAATTTTTGTCACCTCTCAGTTGGCATGACAGTCAATTCGTCATTCTGAATGATAAAGAAATTAAAATTCGAATCTACGTTAAGCGAAGGTTTTAGTGGCCTAGTGGGTTAATGTGCTCATTGCATACTGTCATGGCAGCGTAAGGTGGGTGGTTCAAGTCTCAACAGAGTGAAAATTTCTTTTATCTCTTTTTTTTTTTTCCATTCCTTTTCACTTGTTTTTCTTTTTTCTTTTGTCAACGCTTAAGCTGTAAACCTATTTTGCAATTTAACACGGAAAAGTAGTGAAGCGATTCTATGGATATTCGCTACGCGCGAAACCAAGGCCAGCTGAAGCTTCACAAAACACTGGCACTTCGATTTGTTTGACAATTTCAAAGAAAGCGAACAATTTGCTATAAATCTGAGTCTTCGATCCGTTCACCGGTTTCTCGACGATAACTGATAACTCAATACCACTAAGGTATGTTCAAACAACGCCACGCAAAAGAGCTGTGTTGGTTGATTTCACTTCCGGTATTGCACCATCACTAACTCGGTCAATATTTGTTTATCTTCAAAACCGGGTCACGAACAATCTCGTTACATGTAAAGTAAATTCAGTGAAAGTTATGGACTTTCTTTAAGATTTCATAGGCCTTATAAATTATTTTAAACGTTGTTACAATTTATCATTCCGGAAAAGAAACACAAATGCCCAAAAATGATTTTTTTTAAAACAAATGAATTGTGAAACGAAAATAACCATAGACAGGACACAGTTTCAAAACTATAATATCTGTCCAATCAGAAGTGCCCGTTCCCACGAGTGAAACAGACAAGAAACATAACTTTTAATACACGCAATATCGGGAAAGCAAGCGTTATGCTACTCTGGGTGCCTTTTAGTCAATTAAAAGTTTATACTCTTTACATTATTACGCAAAGTTTAGATACAACGACGCGAGCATCGAGAAAATAATTATAATCACGCAAAATAAAACCTGTACACCCTTCTGACCTTTATTCCATACCCAATCATCTGTTGTTCTGAAATACTGCTCAAAACAAACGCTTTCAAATAAATATCCTTTGTTATGGGATGTACACTGGGGTAATTCACTTCTGAGAAAACATTTCTTTTCTCTGTAACCGTTGGGCATTGAAACGGATTTTAAAGAGACGATGCGTGACCGACCTAATGACTTTATTTACTACAAAATTCCTTACTCGCCGCAACAGATGTCTCATTAGCGCAATCGGATAAGGGGCCGAGGTAAGAATTGGATGGTCGCGAGTTCTAAAACCGGATCCGGTATAATTAAATTTATTTCTTTACTTATGTCATTGTTTCTTCCTCTGGCCGAGAGGGGCACGGGCCTCTCGACGGACACCACGACAAAAAAAACTACAAAAAAAAAAAAAAAAAAAAAAAAAAAAAAAGGGTATTACTAGAAGCGGCTCGTCGCTAAGCGACGGCCGCTTAAAAAAGGGTATTACTAGAAGCGGCTCGTCGCTAAGCGACGGCCGCTTAAAAAAAAAAAAAAAAAAGGGTATTACTAGAAGCGGCTCGTCGCTAAGCGACGGCCGCTTAAAAAATGGGTATTACTAGAAGCGGCTCGTCGCTAAGCGACGGCCGCTTAAAAAAAAAAAAAAAGGGTATTACTAGAAGCGGCTCGTCGCTAAGCGACGGCCGCTTAAAAAAATAAGGTATTACTAGAAGCGGCTCGTCGCTAAGCGACGGCCGCTTAAAAAAGGGTATTACCAGAAGCGGCTCGTCGCGTCAGCGGTGGTTCCGAAAAGATTCTAGCAGTTTCTGGATCATTTTGCAGTATCTTAAAGTTATTAAGAATGATGTCTTTAACTGGGTTATTATGCGGGTGAATTGTGAGGGTGAATGGAATTCTGTCATTCTTTTCCTTTTGTGACGTCTGTAGTGCTGACTGTTGATCAATCTGCTGAGCGCGGTGATGGCCCGATTGAACTACAGAATCAGGATAGCCACGTTTCTCGAAAAAATGGCACATTTCCTCTGATTTGTTGGAAAAATCAGAGTCATCACTACATGGACGTCGAAGTCTAAGAAATTGAGAATAGGGAATGGCGTTTTTGACATGAGATGGATGTGAAGATGAATACAACAAATAACTGAGAATCGGTGGGTTTGTAGTGCACACTGGTACATAAACCGTTGCCGCTGATAAAAACTTTGATATCAAGAAAGGCCAGAATCTTTTCGGAACCACCGCTGATTTCATTCAAACGAGACAAAAATGTAGCTAACTTTCTAGTTAAAAGCGCATTCAAAACAACTGAACAACCTGGTACTTTTAAATGCGCGCGCTCGCGATGCAAAACTTGTCCTTTCATTCAAAACACTGACAAAATATCGGGCCCTAAGCGATCTGTTAAGATCACTGATCGTTTCACGTGTACCTCCGCAAATGTTATCTATTGCATAACCTGCACATTATGCAAAAAGTTATACATCGGCGAAACAGGAAGACGACTAGGTGACCGATTCCGAGAACATCTTCGTGATGTTGAGAAAGATGACAAAGACGCATCCAAACCTGTCGCTCGACATTTTAATCTCCCTAACCATTCCAAACAACACATGTCGATCTCCGGCCTTTCCCTACATCAAGGTACCACGGAAAGCCGTAAAAATCTCGAGCAAAAAGTGATCTTTCAAATTGGCACTCTTAATCCCTACGGTATCAACGAGCGCTTTTCATTCAATTAATTTATTCCTGTTTTTCACGTTACCATGTTGCCACCAATAGCGTAGCTCCATTTTTTACTCGGGATACTGTAAGTATACCGAGTTATAAAATGTGTCAGATTTCAGTCTTTTTTTTTTTTTTTTTCTGTCCAGCAAAATGCACAATACAATTACGTTCTGGTGTTTGGATTGGCCAATGCACAATAGCAGGCACGTGGCGGTGTGTTCATTGGTTAAAGCAAACCACATAGTCCAAAGGTCGAAAGGCTAACATCACGCGACGGTTGTTTACAAGTTATGCAAATTCATCGTGTTTGAGTTGTGAAGCTAGATATTTTAAGACAGCACAGTCTGTCCCCGTGAAAAGGTTTGCCGAGTGTTAAGAAAAAGTTGGAAGCCTCGCACGTGTAATCGATATCACAAGTCGAAATCGAATGCTGTGACAGAAAAGGTACAGATTTGCACAAAGTTGTTTTCGTAATGTGATACCTTCGATTTAATACGTGACCGCAAGTGAACTCTCAAGGTTAAATAATCCACTTCGACCGCGGAACAAATTTTCCTGCACATATCTTTGTAAAGTTGTGAAACTGGATTTATTACAGTACAGACTGTCCGTGTGAAAAGGTTTGCCGAATTTAAGACAATGTTGGAAGCCTCGCACGTGCTGTGAGTATCGACTCGAATTAGAACGTTGTGACAGTTCTATATTTAGATAATCGCAAAGTTGTTTTGATGTAATTTGATCCGGGTTATACCACAACTCAATCGCTGTGACAGATCTATATTTAGAGAAAAGTTTGCGAATTTTTGGTTTTCACGTGCGTCAGAAAAAAACTAAAATTAAACGTTTAGATTTTTTGCCTTCATCAGGTAAATGACATTTAAGCCAAGTAACACGCTTTGTTTTGAAAATAGAGCAGTTTGAATTTCAAGTGCTTTTTACAATGCGTGACATCTGGACATGTCACATACACGGAAACGATTCGCCTTGTGTTTTCAAGTTTGTTTTCAAGCTTCGCAGAGAGAAAAAACTCCAGATGTTGCCACTTAATCTAGAAGTAAACAACAACAGCTGACAAGGAATATTGATGGCAACTCTCAAAACGGTTTAACGAGCTTTGCTCGAACGTGAACAAAAAGGTCTTACGTGAACCCAAAACGGATAGTTTCGAGAATCAGAAGCGTGCGTCCGGCTTCTGGAACAAAAAGGTATCCCGAGTTAACGCTCATAGAGCGTCTTGTTGTATATAAACCATACACAACCCACAATTCCTCGATTCGCTCCGACGAAGGGCTAACGCTCGAAACGTCAGCTAATCGAATCCCTGTACGGTGGTCAATTTACATTATCAACTCCGTTGATAAACCAAATTTTCATGTTTCACTTCCCCACCGACGCAGCACCACAGTTTCTTTAGAAACTAATCCCCTTCCATTTTCAGCTCGCAATGCATAAATAATGCCTTTAGTATGTACTCTAGAATTTCCTTCGATTTTCAAAGAAGGGAGCTTTAAGGGAGTTGAGGTCCCGTCGGTTTCATTTCTTTTTGTATAGATACGCAGGTTCAAGTCAGTGTTGCAAATTATTATCCCGGCAAAGAATCATTTCCCTTGGCATCGCATCTTTAAAGACTGTGTTATTACCGCCTTCTTCTGGGCATTCATTTTGGATTGCCGAGACAGCGCAAGAAGGAATCACCCGTCTATTCCCCTTTCCAAAGCTGTTGTACAGTTGTATTTCCAACACGTGAACTGTCGGTAGGCAGCTAATCTCATGCTTCTGAAATATATAATAATTTCAGAAAATGATATGATTTAATAATCCCAAAAGAATATAAGCCTTGAGGATTGAAAAGTTTATTCATTTCCATCCTAGTTACTTGCATGCGTGAAACATGTTAAAGGAAATCAACCTTGTTTACACTTACACTTTTTCGTGTAGAGAAATAAACCTGTGTAACCCGCGGTGGTAGGTGTTGACGTCCACAATTAATCTCTTGTGTAGTTTCGCAATTTACTTGAATTGCGTATTTGTAAGCGAGACCAGGAATACTGTGTAGTCTGACTACAAGTGCCTGAGTTTCATCGGAGACAAATGACTGGAACCAAAAATCGTTCCAAGTAATGAACATCCGTTGAACAAAACATTCGAGTTCCCGTAGCGAAGTCCAGACTATAGTATTTTTACCTGTGCTCGCGGTAGCCTGCTCTCGGGAGGAAATGTTCCCAAAGTCAAGCACGCGAAGCATATTTATATCGCCCTTTTGAGAAATCTCTTAAATAAGCAACAAATTTTTCTCTTGGTTCAGTTGATAGTGTGGTAAAATAGGAATTTATTTATGGGCATCGCTTAATTAAGTTGATTTTATACATCACGAAATTACTCTGTTGTAAACCCATAAGGTACATGTTGAGGGACCTTCTGCTTCTAGTGGATCACCGCGCACATGATTAAGTCCGACAAGAGCAGTCCTTAAAACATCCGCTAACAAACAGACAAGTTGAAAGTACTCGTGTTCTGTTATGTATCTGTGCAGCGTTCCTGGATAAATGGACAACAATTATCCCAGTACTAGTAAAAGTTCGCCTGCACGCCTGGCGAGCAGATTGTGCGATTATAATCCCTGCGCGTTCGGTTATTGGAAAAGTCGACTTTTTAAAGTCGGTCTCCCAGAACGGCCATTTTCTGCCAGCAAATGCTTTCGGTTTCTGTACACAAAACTGACAAAACCTGGCAATTGCCGCAGATGCACTATTCGTGATCGGCCAAGGAGCGATCGATGGAATTGCTTCGCTCGGCTTCGGTTTCTTCTGTTTCTTGTTGGCTTACGGTAATCCGCGAAACGAAACGAAACGAAACGAAACAATTGGTAATCGACGAAACAAAAAAAAAAAAACAAACAAATACATGACACGAGAAATTTGACCTCCCTTCCAAAATTGTCCTCGCTAGATGCCTTGCTTCGCTAAATACCAATAGCGGTCGATTGGTAATCGACGAAACAAGGCTCGCAAACTATTTTGAAAAGCGCCCTGCCTTCCAAAATTATCTTGTTCGATAAAGCAAATACTGGCCTAGAGATGACAGGAGAAATTTGCCCTTTCTTCTAAAAACCGTCCTCGCTAGATGCCTTGTTTCGCTAAATACCAATAGTGGTCGATTGCTAATCGACGAAACAAGGCTCGCATACTATTTTCAAAAGCGCCCTGCCTTCCAAAATTATCTTGTTCGATAAAGCAAATACTGGCCTAGAGATGACAGGAGAAATTTGCCCTTTCTTCTAAAAACCGTCCTCGCTAGATGCCTTGTTTCGCTAAATACCAATAGCAGTCGATTGGTAATCGACGAAGCAAGGCTCGCATACTATTTTCAAAAGCGCCCTGCCTTCCAAAATTATCTTGTTTGATAAAGCAAATTCTGGCCTACAGATGACAGGAGAAATTTGCTCTTTCTTCTTAAAACCGTCCTCGCTAGATGCCTTGTTTCGCTAAATACCAATAGCGGTCGATTGGTAATCGACGAAACAAGGCTCGCATACTATTTTGAAAAGCGCCCTGCCTTCCAAAATTATCTTGTTCGATAAAGCAAATACTGGCCTAGAGATGACAGGAGAAATTTGCCCTTTCTTCTAAAAAACCGTCCTCGCTAGATGCCTTGTTTCGCTAAATACCAATAGCAGTCGATTGGTAATCGACAGCAAGGCTCGCATACTATTTTCAAAAGCGCCCTGCCTTCCAAAATTATCTTGTTTGATAAAGCAAATTCTGGCCTACAGATGACAGGAGAAATTTGCTCTTTCTTCTTAAAACCGTCCTCGCTAGATGCCTTGTTTCGCTAAATACCAATAGCGGTCGATTGGTAATCGACGAAACAAGGCTCGCATACTATTTTGAAAAGCGCCCTGCCTTCGAAAATTATCTTGTTCAATAAAGCAAATACTGGCCTACAGATCACAGGAGAAATTTGCCTTTCTTCTAAAAACCGTCCTCGCTAGATGCCTTGTTTTGCTAAATACCAATAGCGGTCGATTGGTAATCGACGAAACAAGGCTCGCATACTATTTTCAAAAGCGCCCTGCCTTCCAAAATTATCTTGTTCGATAAAGCAAATACTGGCCTACAGATGACAGGAGAAATTTGCCCTTTCTTCTAAAAACCGTCCTCGCTAGATGCCTTGTTTCGCTGAATACCAATAGCGGTCGATTGGTAATCGACGAAACAAGGCTCGCAAACTATTTTTATTCTTGGTTTTCACATGACGTCATAAAAAACTAAAATTCAAAAATTAAACAGACTTTTGTATTTTTAGCTTCATCACGTAAAAGACATTTTAGAAATGTATCTGCTTGCATGTTTTCAGCTCAGTAGCGTGCTTTGATTTGAAAATAGAGCAGTTTGAATTTTAGGCTTTTCACATTGCGTGACACAAACATGTCTGCTCACAGGCATGTCATGTACACGAAAACATCGATTCAGCTTTGTGTTTTTGAGGTTTGAAAAGCCAACATGACAGGAGAAGCGTCTTTGTGAATGTTTGTGAGCTCAAAAGAGAGAAGAATGCCTTTGATATATCCAAAGTAAATTCCAGATGTTTTAATACGTTTCCGGCCGCCATATTTGTGCCCCTCAGAGGGACACTAACATGGCGTGTCCATACTAAACTCTATAATTCTGAGTTGTACATTTTGCCGAATAACTCGAGTACGGGATATCGTACAGCCCCGAGACTTTGGCAGGTTGTTTATTTATTACTCTTCTACAACATCTCAATTTCTTGACTTTATCTATCGAATGGTTGATGATTTTATTTTTTTACTTGCGTGACTGAAAACCAAGAATAAGTGCTCTGCTTTCGAAAATTATCTTGTTCGATAAAGCAAATGTAACTTTCGTCGAATGGGGGTTTCCGTCGAAAACTGAACCTCAGGGTTCGTACTCTTTGTTGGACTAAAATTTCAAGGACTTTTGAAGGACATTCCAGGGCACAAAACAAATTTTTCAAGCACTCCATGTAGTAAAAAAAATGCCTTTAGAATGTGATACTAGACGATCGGGTTCAAGGGATAACTGCCAGATTTGTTCAAGTCTAAGTCTTTTCTAGTTCTTCCACTAAGTGAAACAGTAAAACAAATTTCAAGGTTTTTCAAGGACCCAATGTACTTTTCACTGACTTTCAAGGCCTTGAATTTTGATTTTCAAATTCAAGCACTTTCAAGGAATTTCAAGGTGCGTGCGAACCCTGGAACCTTGCTGAACAGTGGAAGGAAGCTCAAGCAAACCAAAGGATGGCAGCTTGAACGCCATGTTGACAGAATAACAACAAGATTCCCGCCAAATCTGATACAAGTGACCGGCAACGGAAGTGTCACGCATTCTCTCACGTGAGAATAAATTGCCAAAAAACCAAAAATAAATGAGTAATATTAGAGTGCGATCATCTTCCGCATTAAGAAGTACCTTCGATGATACCATTTTCGATTTTACGCTTTTTATCTTAAGATTATTAATAAAGATTATTCTATTTTTTTTTTCATTTTCCGGGATGTTTTTATAGAAGGCGCTTTAACTCTGCGTTTGCGAGCCTTGTTTCGTCGATTACCAATCGACCACTATTGGTATTTAGCGAAACAAGGCATCTACCGAGGATGGTTTACGAAGAAAGGGAAAATTTTACGTGTAATCAAGAAAGCAGTATTTGGTTTATCGAACAAGGTAATTTTCGAAGGCAGGGCGCCTTTTAAAAATAGTTTGCAAGCCTTGTTTCGTCGATTACCAATCGACCGCTATTGGTATTTAGCGAAACAAGGCATCTAGCGAGGACGGTTTTTAGAAGAAAGGGCAAATTTCTCCTGTCATCTGTAGGCCAGTATTTGCTTTATCAAACAAGATAATTTTGGAAGGCAGGGAGCTTTTGAAAATAGTATGCGAGCCTTGCTTCGTCGATTACCAATCGACCGCTATTGGTATTTAGCGAAACAAGGCACCTAGCGAGGACGGTTTTTAGAAGAAAGAGCAAATTTCTCCTGTGATCTGTAGGCCAGTATTTGCTTTGTCGAACAAGATAATTTTGGAAGGCAGGGCGCTTTTGAAAATAGTATGCGAGCCTTGTTTCGTCGATTACCAATCGACCGCTATTGGTATTTAGCGAAACAAGGCATCTAGCGAGGACGGTTTTTAGAAGAAAGGGCAAATTTCTCCTGTCATGTATTTGTTGTTTTTTTCTTTTGTTTCGTCGATTACCAATTGTTTCGTTTCGTTTCGTTTCGTTTCGCGGATTACCGTAAGCCTTTCTTGTTTACCTTGAGCTATGCTGGAGTCAACTTCTTCTGAGGAGGACCAGCCCTTTTGTGGTTCAAACATAGACGGGTGTATTGCCAAATTTGAAGAGATATCTAGCTCGAGAATCGAATCGTTCTCACTATCCATATCACTGTCTACATATTCTCAAGCCAGCTCGCTTTGTCTAATGTGACGTCACAGCAAAGATGGCGGCCCACGGGAAGAAAATATCAATTTTTTGTCCTCGATTACCGGTAAAGAAATTGATGACAGGTCAAATCGATTTTATTATCAGTTATTTCACCGTATGAACTTTCATTTTAGGTGAAATTTTTCCAGACCCTTGTTTCCCTTTAATAAATATTTAGGGCAGAAAATTTCCTTATATTATTTGATTAGATCTTCTTATAAACAACGTTGTCACACCAGCTCCGTAAGCATGTTTCGTATCCTGTGGAGGTAAATATAATGGTTTTGCAGCCTACGTGTCTTTGTTGCAGTCCAATTTTATCCTTGGTTTAATTTTTATTTCCCTTTGCTCTTGTGTATTTTAGTGCATGATAATGAGTACAAAACAAAGCAAAATAAACAGGACGCTCTATGAGCGTTAACTCGGGATACTTTTGTGCTGCAGAAGCCGGAACTGACACGCTTTCTGATTCTCGAACTATCCGGCTAGTGGTTTGCTTTTGGGTTCACATAAGGCCTTTCTGTTCACGTACGAGCAAAGCTCGTTAAACTGTTTTGAGAGTTGCCATCCATATTCGTTGTCAGCTGTTGTTGTTTACTTCTAAAATAATTAAGTGGCAACATCTGGAGTTTACTTTGGCTCTCTCAAAACATTTTTTCCCTCTGCGACGCTTGAAAGCATTCGCATAGACACTTCTCTTAACATATTGGATATTCAAAACTCGAAAACACAAGGCGAATCGTTTCCGTGTATGTGACATGTTTCTCAGAAGCCATCCAAATGTCACGCATTGTAAAAAAAAAAACTCGAAATTCAAACTGCTCTATTTTCAAAACAAAGCGTGTTACTTGGCTTAAATGTCATTTACCTGATGAAGGTAAAAATTCTTAGTGTTTAATTTTAGTTTCTTTTTCTGACGTCACGTGAAAACCAAAAATATAGAACTGTCACAGCCATTGAGTTGTGGTTTATGCACATGTCATCGGCTTCCCCGTGGGGTCGACCCCGGGCCTACCAGGGAGATATGTGGAGGAATATAAGGAGATGGACGGGATTCTTTGCCCGAGGGTAGGGGAAAATCTTGACATTGTTTTACGATCAAAGATTAGGGGGTGGGGGAATTCACAAGTTTGAAAAGCATGTCACGGGGATTTTCAGCTGAGAGACATCTCACCCAGGGGGCTTTGTCTTTAGAGATTCCCCGACCCCCTGGGGAAAGTCCTCAAGTTTGCTTGACTGATTTTGCAATCCACCTGGTTAGCCCGGGCGTCGACCCCACGGGGAAGCCGATGACATGTGCATTAATCCGGATCCAATGACATCAAAACAACTTTGCGATTTTCTAAATATAGAACTGTCACAACGTTCTAATTCGAGTCGATACTCACAGCACGTGCGAGGCTTCCAACATTGTCTTAAATTCGGCAAACCTTTTCACACGGACAGTCTGTACTGTAATAAATCCAGTTTCACAACTTTACAAAGATATGTGCAGGAAAATTTGTTCCGCGGTCGAAGTGGATTATTTAACCTTGAGAGTTCACGTGCGGTCTTGAATTAAATGGAAGGTATCACATAACGAAAACAACTTTGGGCAAATCTGCTATTTTTCTGCGGTGAGGGTAAAAGGAGGAATGAGTTTGCGGAATGGCATGTGGCATGACTTGCGGAATCGCATAATTATGCGGAATGTGACATATGCAAAATGGCTCGAAGAAATTAATTCAGCTCGAAGAGTTAATTATTCTACAGCCTGACACAGAATAATCGCAAGCTAGCTGTTGATCTCGGTCACAACTACTCTTCACCGGGCTTGCTTTCTTATGAACTCTTGAGGTGATTAAATTTCACCTTAAGATTAGTCTGTTCAGGAATGATAGTCAATGATATTTGCAGTGTATTTGTGCGAATCGTTCGCGGCCGGCTGCGAGACAAGCGAGCTTTCAGAGCTTTTGCCATCTTGTCAATTTCACAGTGTAGGTCAAACTCTTTGACAGTTTTGAAATGGATTAGATAAAATTCTATTTTTCCGGTGTCGATTGTAAGAGATTTAGGAACGGAGCCTCGTAGAGGCTTATTCAATTTATGGTTTTCAGAGTTTTACAAGAGTGATCAAATTGCTCGCCGCGCTGCTAATTTGTTGTTATGATATGAATGACTGAACTCAGTGCTCGCGTTCAAGAGTCGCCTCATCGAAGATCGAGTACCCTATAGCGCCTAGGTACCAGATGTTATAAAATTTCTCGGTCAAATCCAATTTGTTTCAGCAATTGTTGTTACCGAGATCAACAACTAGCCCTTTCTCAAGATAATAATTTTACGGTTAATAATCTTGATCTTGCGTCTTGGAGCTTGCGAGTATTAATCGCGTCTGCCAGCCTAGGACAGTGAATAATCGTAAGCTAGTATAGTTGCTGATCACGGTGACAACAAAATGTTTGAAAACAAATTGGATTTGACCGAGAAATTTTTCAGTGTAGAGCACTGCTCTACACGGGACTTGTGCTTTGATAGACTTGATATAAATATTTTACAAATGAACCCGCTTGAAGTGATTTGTATTGAGTTTGCGTTTACAGGATTAGTCAGTAATAATATTTTCGTCGTTTGTCGCTTGGTCTTTCAGAGTTCAGTTATTCATATATCATAACAACAAAAGCAGCTCGACCGATTTGAGACGCTTGTAAAACTCTGAAAACCATAATAGGCCTCTGCGAGACTCCGTTCCTAAATCGCTTACAATGGACTCCGGAAAAATAAAATTCTATTTAATCCATTTCAAAACTGCCAAAAGAGTTTGACCTACATTGTGAAATTGACAAGATGGCAAAAGCTCGCTTGTCTCGCAGCCGAACGATTCTTTCGTGCATAGCTTCATAAATATGCTGCAAATATCAATTCGCGAACAGGCTAATCCTAGGAAAGCAAAACTCAAGGCAAATGTAATCACCTCAAAAGTTCATAAGTGTAATCAGGTGTAATGTTTATACGAAAGCAAGCCCGGTGGCGAGTAGTTGTGACCGAGATCGGCAGCTACACAGCTTGCGTTTGGCTGTTGAATAATTACTCCTTCAGTTGAATTAATTGTTTCGCGCCATTTTGCATACATTACATTCCGCATAATTATGCGATTCCGCAAGTCATGCCACATGCCATTCCGCAAACTCATTCCACCTTTTACCCTCACCGATTTTTCTGTTACAGCATTCGAATTCGACTTGTGATATCGATTTGCCGATAAGCACTACACGTGCGAGGCTTCCAACTTTTTCTTAACACTCGGCAAATCTTTTCACGGGAACAGACTGTGCTGTATTAAGCCTGGTTTTCATATGTCGGGAAAATCCCAGACGGTCGGAGATTTCACTATTTCCCGACCGTCCAGATTTATGCCGAGATAACGATCACCACAGCAATCTGGGACGCATCGGCAAAATCGAAACCTTCCCGATTTTCCCGATTTGCCCCAGACTATCTCAGGCGATCGGGGATGTCCACGGGAAACAGTGAAATCCCCGAGCGTCTGGGATTTTCCCGACATCTGAACTTCACAACTCAAACACGATGAATTTGCATAACATCAAAACAACCGTCGCGTGATGTTAGCCTTTCAACCTTTGGACTATGTGGTTTGCTTTAACCAATGAACACACCGCCATGTGCCTGCTATTGTGCATTGTACAATATCCCGAGATCTCTATCAACGTATCGTCGAACATAAATTATTGGTAAACACCTGAAAGAAGAACAACCAACGGGAAATCCCCGGAGACAGAGACGAAACTTGGCAGTCACCCAGGGTTTTCCCGGAAAAACTGGGACAAATGACTAGCTGTAGACTAAACGGGTCTTCGTAATCAAATTACCGAAACTGAATATTTATCGTATATTGATCGGTTTATTAGGAACATAGTTTTCTTCCTTGCTGAGCTCGAAGAAAATGGATGACTCAGACACCACTCACTTTTCCAGTACTTTCACGGAGTCTTTTGAGTCTGTGGGCACCCGTTTGTGCGGCCGTCAAAGGCGTCTAAAAGTTATTGCCTTCGTCGTTCATTTTGGCCTTCTTCTTTGGCGGTTTGTTGCTCTGATTTTGTTCAGTATTTACGCCACTGACTGTCTGTGCCGTGAAAAACATGCCAGTTACAGCTGTAAAAACTTCACCCTCTTTTCTCACGCGATTGAAGTCGAAGTTTCATGGCAGATGGCCTCGGTTATCAACACCCTGATTGCAATTGCAGTTCTCGTGAAAGTGCCTGATTATCATGGATATCTCACGTCTCTTCGATCAAACTCGAAACACGCACGGTTCTGGTCACTCTTCCTTCAACTGGTGGCCTTTGTTACTTCCAAGAGCATCGTTATTTCCACTGGGCTGCCAGCGATGAGCACGTTCATTGAGATGGATTATGCTGTCATGGCTATATCCACTACTCTTGTTGTTTACCTGTGGAATGGGGTCCCCACGCCTTGGAAGGAATCTATTATTCCCAACTTCTGCATGGCTCGTGCTGCCTACATTTCGACTCTTGTCGTTTTCACTTTGGAATATTTCTACCTGTTTGTTATAACCACAGCTCAGGCTGCTTATCAAGTGACTGGGCTGTACTACTCTAAGGAGGTCTCTTCTGCAGTTGAAGTCATTACCGCAGTACTAAATTTTGCGGAAGCTTCTTTCTGGTATTCCGTGATGAAATTTTTCTGGAACAGGTGTTTTTATGGTGAAAGGAATCTCTTGAAAAGTGACAGCGTTTGAAGGCTTCAGCCAAAATAGCTAAGGAGGTGAAACAGTTTCTTATTAAAATTCAGTAACCACGAAAACACTTGTTTAGATTGATGCAAATCTGGTTTTATCGGTTCATCATTTGATTTGACGTGTGTGTGAAGTGGAGGACAACAGCTAAACAAGATAATTCGCGGAAAACGAGAGATCCTCAGTGAAGACCTTCAGTAAAGCTCTGCAAAACAGAAACACAAACAGTTTGTAATTCAGCTTTTTATCATTTACATAATATCAAGTGCATTAAAAAGTATTCATCCCGTGATTCTTTATTGGCACTCATTCATGCATTTATAACTAGTCGCTTGGACTATTGCAACGGTCTTCTATATGGTTTGCCTACGTCACAGATTGTTTCATAGCGAGTCTCGCTGCCGAATTCTGAATTAAATTGCAACGTATTCAAAATGCGGCAGCGAAACTCGCTATGAATATCGGCAAGTATTCTCATATTACACGAACACTTCATTGGCTGCTAGTTCGCGCTCGTATTGTTAGGAGCAAATGAAGCACAAAATCGTTTGTGTTAAACAATAGGGCAACCATTACACGTCATCAAATTTAAAGTGACCGCGCCCGGGAAATTTAAAAGCGAAAATAGGCGATGATGATATCCATTTTTTTGTACACTAAAATGTTATATCCACGTTTTAAAACAAAATTTAAAGTCTAGTAATTATTACCTACAATTTAGAGTCAAGGTGTTGACTTGTACGAGTGGAGGTTCCCTTTAACAGATCGTTTAGGGCCCGATATTTTGTCAGTGTTTTGAATGAAACGACAAGCTTTGCATCGCGAGCGCGCGCATTTAAAGGTGCCAGGTTGCTCAGTTGTTTTGAATGCGCTTCTGACTAGAAAGTTACCCACATTTTTGTCGCGTTTGAATGAGCACAAAAAGCTTAAAAGGCACAACAGCTTAAAAAACAATATCTATGTTCTGCGAGACTGCTAAAACGGTTAAACGATGACCTTGAGAAACCATACATGCCAGGAAGAATTTGTATTGAGGCTTCAAAATTGGACATTCAGATTCGTTATGCACTTTGCTACCGGTTACTGATTGATAATTCGAGGATCTATGGTGGAACTTGAACGAGATTCAGAAATGACTTGCGAATGGGGTTAATAAACGAATGCCACTTTTGACTAGCATAGGAAAACATGGGTTAACTAGAGGGCATGAGGACCTTGAAAAAAACGTGGAAAAGATTCCACACCTTAGTCTACAATTCAGTTAAACCTCGAAAGCTCTGGGAGCAAGTAACGTTAAACAATAACGCTGTGAGAAGGCGAAGAAAGACGTGCGAATGAATCCCAAAGGTATACACTTGTTTGCAGTGACCCAAACTCCCTCCAACCCTCTAAAACACAAACGTTGGACCCATCTTGAAATGTGTTGAACTGTTCAAGGGCAATTGAATTTTGAATTGGGAATTGAATTCTCACTGGAATAGAAACTCGGTGATTTGGTACTACCGTCAAAACGCATTTCCGAAGTGTTGTGATAAAGTTTGAGTCGAATGGCATCAGTGAAAAATATTGCGACTTCAGAGACCGCGCAGTGGGAGGGGCTGGGGGAGCTTTAACCCCACCCCCACCCCCTCACCCCCACTCCCTCACCCCCACTTTTCAACAGTAAAAACCAAGTAGCACTAAAGATATTGAAGTTACTTTTCTATTTAACGTTTTACCGAAAACTGATTATTCTTTTTTTTAAAACACCGTTTTATTGTTGCTGAAAGTATTTAAGTTTCACCACACCATGTTACTTTTAAAGTGCACCTAACCCCAAAATATTCTTTTCGCTAAAATGAATCTTTGCACCTGTTCAAAACGCATTGTGCCTTTTAGCGCTTTTCGAAGCCAAATCTTGACTTTTTATAGACTATAAACGATTCGAATTCTAACCATCATCTGATTCACGACCGAGTCAGAAGAGGCATGGGTCTATTCCCGATTTGACGTCACAAACTGATTTGCATCGCGGTAAGTCTTTGTAAACATGCATGCAAATCAGTTTGTGACGTCAAACCGGTAATAGACCCATGCCTCTTCTGACTCGGTCGTGAAACAGACGATGCTTAGTTTATCGTAAGTTTGGAAGCTTAGAAAAATGTCTAAAACTGGACATAAAGGCTACATGTTTTTGGAAAAAGTGAACAGTTTTATATTAGCGGAAAAATATTTTGGGGTTAGGTGCACTTTAAATGAATTTCCAGCCATTTCAGAGGACTTAAATTAAAAAAAAATTCGGCAGATTTATGGGGTTATGTGCTACAAAACCATGATGGCTTTTTTGGATTGCATGAAACCTCGAGAAGATAACAAGGATAAAAGGTAAAAAGTGACAAAAACGTAGCATTCAGGTGTATTGCCCCCTTAAAATTATTAACCAGCTGAGCACATGGTAGATTTTGATTTAATATCAAACACAGGTGGTTCAGCGCATATAACGAGCTCACCTGAACTTGAAACTAGCCTGCAGCACTTTGTTGTCTATTCTATTTGCGGAGGTGTGATCAGTGTTCACGGAAAATTTGCCTTTGCGGAACCATTTAGCCGTTTAATGCCAAGTGTAATTGTGTATTAGGGAAAAAGAAAGTTAGAATTCAGCAGTACTTGCAGCCGAAATACAAAACAAAAATACATGCCTAAGTGTTACCAATGCAATGTCGTGTTTGTGTTTTTCAAAATCATCATAGCACTTGCCAAGCGTGTCGTTTTGGCTGAAGGTCACAACTTCCGGTCTCATTTCTTGGCCAAATATGGCCATCGTCTTGTTTACGCACGAAAGACTTGGTAGTCACGTAAGGTTTTTCCCGGAAAAGCTGTTACACGGAAATGACACGAAACGCTTCCTGAGTTGAGAACGAAGAATGTTTACTTGGTTTACGCGTATAAAATGTCGAAAACTGTAGCCAGTTGAATATTAGCTGTCAGCCTCTGGCCGCCAAGTTTTTATCAAGCATGCCGTGTTTGCTGAAGGTCACTCCGTCAGGCCTCATTTCTTTGGGCCAATGGCCATTGTCTTACGCAGTAACCCAGTAACCCAACGTTTTTCTCTGAAAAATATTACACGGAAATGATTCTAAATACTTCCGTAATTGGTAGCGAAGAATGCTCAGTTGTTTTGCTCGTACAAAATGTTGGGAACTGCTTACATTCCAGAAGAAAAATATTGTTGCCATTTGGATATAGACTGTCAGCCTCGTGGCCGCCAAGTTTTTGTCACCGCGGCGGTTGCATTAGTTTCCTGTTTGGTTCTCCTTTGCCGATTCATTGGGTTGATGTTTAACATGCACTATTCACGCCACAATCTGCATTTGTCTTGAGAAGCTACGTGGACGTTACGATGCTTCTTTCACGTGTGGGTACATCAGTAATGACGTGTCAGTTAACAATATCTTCCATGTTTTTGAATTTTTTCTGAAAATGCCTACCTATCAGGAATGTGACGTGTTTTCATAAGAACTCTACACATACTCATGTCTGGTCGATTTCTGTCAAATGTCGATCGCCTTTGCTATTGAACCACTTGGTACAAGTGAAGTTGATCGGCAAAGAATGGTTTTGTGATTGCGTTGTTTGACAGACTTCAGGTCCGACCTGAATTATTTTACACCTCAGTGGAGATCAATATAATTCACATTGCTGAATTGTTCGTGACCATGATCACAAAATGACACGATGCCAGCAGTCTTGACAGCCCAGAACTGTTATATCGAGGCACACTTACATTTAGTTTGTATAGCTTGCAGTTTTGAGAACACCAACCTCTAGTTTTAACGGTATTCTTTTCCCTTACATGGCAGTCTAAAGATGATATGATCAGTGGCGTGGAACTCCTGGCTTACATCCCGTACTTTGTGGCGATCGCACCAAAAGATGCTTGAGATGAAACGAGACAAGGAGCCCTGATGGAGACACCTTATGGCATGTAACATGATGCAAATGACAGCTGTTTGCAGTCAAAATCCGTCGCTTTGATTGGCTGATTTGTATCACGTGGTGCCGTAAGGCTGCCAGAAGTAAGAAATGGAAACAAAATCAAGCCCAACGAGTGATCACCGAGTCCCTAAATACACGGATGATGCCCCTAACCAATTCTGGGTGAGAGTTCTTCTCGATCCGTAGACATTTGTCCGATACTCCTCGCTTGTCTCTTCCGAGGCAAGACACCGAAAGTTCTGAGCCCAAAGAAAAGTAGAGGGTAAAGCACTTTCAGAATTACAATTAAAAGGGTATATAATAAAGTTGTCGCTTTTCATTGGCTTATTGCTGTTTGTTTTGTTTTGCTGCAAGTCACAGCTTCCCTCCCTCCGAATTTACAGTTATTTCCTATTCTTAGGGTAAACTAGACTTGTCGGCACTTGTTGTCCGAACAATGTGACGAGACTGCAAATAAGAGCTGGGACCTGTGGGTGTGGTATTTGGGCATTTACAAAGATTCTGCACGGCCCGTTGTGGTAAAGCGCCACGTTCGCGTCGAATTGAAACACTAATTTACCGTCAGTGTCAGTGTAACTGCAAGCTTCTCGCACGAGACTGCCACGTTGTCGTGGTGGAGGCTTGGGAGCCTCTGTGATCTTGAGATCTGTGCTTGCGTGAAATTTATTTCTTCTAGTAAGGCCACCCTTGCCAGAAAGGTCAAAGGAAGAGGCCAGATGAAGAGCAGTCTCCCTATCCTCCAGGTTTGAGGGTTGGGCTGTGAGCTTAACCCTCACTCCGGTCAAAACCTTTTGATCACGGAAATAGACAAAGAAATGGCCTTATAAACCACCAGCATGTGTCATGAGGATGCTGCTGCTGATGTTGTAACTGCAAACTCGACTATGTCATTCCAACGTGACCTTTCAACGATGGGTTGGTGCTCTCACCTGACTCAACCGCGGCTGGCTTTCGGCTTTTGCATTAATTTGTATCCACTCCCGCATAAGTGCGAACCCCGTCGTGACATTCCTTTTCGTTCCCAGAAAACATACACTCATTTTCTTGTCGTTTAGAAACTCTAGTTTTGCTATTGATTCAAATAACTTCCCGTTACTATTGTGAAGGCTGGTGTTTTCCCTTATTAAAATAAGCGTCTACGGACGACAACTTATTATTGTACACGGCTTGATTCGGCAAACGTGTTACAGAATTTAATTTTCAACACCTGGGCCGGGTTGTTCGAAAGCCGATTAACCCTAATCCAAGATTAACAATTAACCAAGGAGTTTATTTCTCTATCCACAAACATTATTAAACGCTGACATCCTACACAATTTTAGATTATAGGACGTCAATCCTGAAAAGCAAAAATCAGCAAAAGAAACTTTCATCCAAAACACAAAAACTGCAACCAAAGTTTACGCTAATCCTGGATTAAGTTAATCGGCTTTCGAACAACCGGGCCCTGATCGCTAGCCGGTTGAGGGGCTGATCGTTGGCTGGCCACGCGAAAGCCTCGTGATTGTTTAACAGTTGCTCGCCGTGAAATCAGCGATAGACGTACAAATCTGAGGCAAAGTTACATACATGGATACTTTATGAAATATTCCCAAACCGGGTTTTGCAATACTTGCAATCTGAAGAAAATGAAATCATAACAAAAAGGCTAAAATTGATAAATATTAAAATATTTGTATACAATCTAGATAAAATGAATGATGACTGAGCTTGGTGAAATTGGCTCTGGTTTTGTACTCTGTAGTTTACTGGTGGTGAAATTTATGAACAGGAACACATTACCATTTCACAACACAGCAATAAGCGTCTCCTTTATTTAATCTAAAGATATTTTAGGTTGCTTTCCGTAATATCCTTTATAGGAATAGACAACTTTATGACTAAAATCTGGACTCGCCCTCATAATAATAATGGAGTACTTGTGGTCTCACAAAACCACGAACTCTTAATCTGAATTTTTCCTTTTTGCATTTTGATCAGTCGGCAGATGTGGTAAGATTCTATTACCAACAGGCAGATCAGCTTTGGGTATTATTAATTTACGAGTTGGGTCTCTAGATCTATCAGTTGAGACAGTTAACACAGGCATGTATATCAAATTCTGTTGGTTTTCCCGTAACGATTCAAAACAAAAGTTGCTGTAAACACCAGTGTTGATAAGACTATAA
Source organism: Pachyseris speciosa (assembly GCA_016490735.1). Lineage (NCBI taxonomy): Eukaryota > Metazoa > Cnidaria > Anthozoa > Scleractinia > Pachyseridae > Pachyseris > Pachyseris speciosa. The sequence goes on from JAEMWC010000439.1 coordinate 113,690, forward strand.
GGCGACTGCCGTCGTTTGGTCTTCGTACAATTAAAGTTATGTCAGAAATAAACGAAATCACACGAATGATCACGCAAATAACCACTCACAGGAATGTGCCAACGTAGCGCTTGGTACTCTCAAGATCCTGGGTTACCAAGCAACCACGACCAGGCTCCGGGGCACCCAACGAAGCCAAATCACCCAAAAGCTGTAGAAAGGCATTTTAGGTACCTTATGGTGTTTGAAGTCTGTTTTAAGTGATCTGATCTGTTCGGATTCCTTAACTGAAATTTTAAGGGACCGAAAATGTTAGAGAACAAAATCTTCCTTTGAAAAAATGTTACCTGACATTTTTGACTGCCAAAAATAGCAAATACGACCTTTCCGAAAACCATAGGGGCTATCATGTCTGTATTGCGAATCTTTTAGGCCACGCTTCAGTTACGAAAATCTGAGTGCAACTCTTTAATCTACTCCGAAAGCCTCAGACGAACTACCATCCACCGAACAGATATCTACCGAAACTTGCCGTTGGGTGCCCCTGCAGGTTCCGGACCTTGTCCGCTCCAAGATGGAGCACGGTAACAACAGCCAGTTTGACTGTTCGTTTATGTAATTATGACGCTTTTGAGGGGGACAGGTTGTAAAGCCATTGCCCAAGAAATGCAAATGAGGTCAACAAGCTTAGTTAGCTTTTCTACAAGTACATTCCAGGACGTATGGTTTGTTCGTTAACTGCAGGTCGATTAAACGAGAGAGAAAAAGTCCAGAATTTCCTCTGAAACGAAGAAGGGTTTTCTCGAGACCAAAGAACTGCTAGGAGCTTGTACTGAGCTACATTTTACTTGAACTAATCTTTAAAATGTATACTGAGGTACATAAATTTGGTTTACACAAACTGACTAAGTAACTGGCACCTCGTGCTGTTCATGTGCTGCTAGTTGTGTCATGAAATGGGATGACCAGGTCTCGGTCGGTTTAGGCCTCAGATGCTGTCATCTATCAAGAGGTTCCTTCCACTGTAAAACCACTTGTTCCAGAAGAACTTCGTCATGGTATAACAGAAGGTAGCCTCCGCAGCATGTAGCACTACGGTTATGACTTTAACTCCAGAGGAGACCTCCTCAGAGTAGTACAGCCCAGTCACTTGATAAGCAGCCTGAGCTGTAGTTGCAACAAACATGACGAGCGTCAAAATGTAAGTAACACGAGCCATGCGGAATGTGGGCAGAGTAAATATAGATTCCTTCTACGGTGTGGGAACCCCATTCCACAGGTACACAACAAGAGTAGTGGGTATAGCCATGAAAATATAATCGATCTCAATCAACGTGTTCTCTGCCGACAGCCCAGAGGCTATGACGACGATCTTGGAAATAACAAAGGCTATCAGTTGAAGGAAGAGTGACCAGAACCGTGCGTGCTTTGAGTTTGATCGAAGAGAGAAGAGATATCCCTGATAATCAGGCACTTTCACGAGAACTGCAATTGCAATCAGGGTGTTCATAACGGAAGTCATCTGCCATGGAATTTCCAGTGCATTGGCGTGCCAGGGGAGGGTGAAGTTTTTAGAGCTGTAACTGGTATGTTTTTCTCGGAACATGCAATCGTTGACATGAATACTGAAAAGAATGAAAGAAGAGAATCGCCAAAGAAGAAGGCCAAAGTAAGCGACGAATGCAATCACTTTGACACACTCTGGACGACCGCACCAGCGGCTCTTATTTGGATCCAACGGCCGTGCTAAACCTATGATGATGGGAGTGGTCTCTGACTCGGACATTTATCCTCTGAATACCGAAAAAATTTTGACAGGTTGTGCCCCAGACTTCGATGCTGGAAAATGGCTTTAAAGGTGTCCAAAATTCATAAAATGGCGCCTTTTGTCCGATCATTACCAATATTTCTCTCTATTTTGCTATTTGTTTATTTGTTTCGTTTCGCTAGCGTTTGTATTCTTTGTATTTCAGTACCGAACGGACGAGAACCGCTCGGTTTTTGCGGCGAGATTTCGAGTAGCAGGATAAAACGTCTTCAGTAGCCCTACGATTTATGTCCAGTGTTTTATCCAGCACGCGTCATTTTTCATTGCTTTGACGCTTTCACAGCATTTGAAAGAGTTTTTGAAGAAAATGCTTTTTCACCACAGGCTCAACTCAACTGTCCTTGGATAGTTAACTCCAGATTTCCTTTGGTCCGTTTAAAGCCCTGGGCAAACGCTTACAACATTTCAACGCAACATCTCGCAACATTGTTGCATCATGTTCTGACGATGTTGTGAAGGGGCCGCCAAACGCGCGCAACATTTCAACCCAATATTTTACGGGTTGTCGATGTTTATGTACCAACATGTTGCGACATATCGCAACAGGGTGGCCAAACGTGTGCAACATATTGTATTCTGGCTCTTTTATATAGCAAATCGACCTAGCGCGTACGCCCTAGTGCAACAATGTTGCGTGATGTGGCCAAACAAGTACAACATCATGCAACTTGGATGTTGCACGAAAAATTTGAGGAAATCCTTCGATAACAAGGACCGTAACCACCTTTTATGAGCCCGCGAAAATGAGCACTCCCACAAATCCATGTTTTCACTGAAACCGCTGATCACTGAATCTGGTGTAGGTCAATGTTATCTAAGGTCTTCCAAAATTTGACCGTTTTCAAATTTGAGCCAACACCATCCAACATGTTGCAACATATTGCAAAAGGGTGGCCAAACGTGTTGTGCTCACCAATGTTGCAAGATGTTGCGTTGAATTGTTGCTAGCGTTTGGCCGGGCTTAACGTAGAGTGTGCAACCGTTTTCTTTCCTCTTACAAATATTCTTTTTTTAATCACGATGGCGGTTACCACATCAATGTTGTGTTCGTTTCTATCATATCTTACTTGCCAAGCGTTAGTCGCGTTGCTGAAGGTCACTCCGTCCGGCCTCATTTCTTTTGGATAATGGCCATCGTCTTGTCTACGCAATCACCAAACGGTTTTCTCAGAAAAGATGTTTCACGGAAATCACTATAAACACTTCCGTAATTGATAGCGAAGACGGTCACTTGTTTTGCTCGTGCAAAATGTTAGCAACAGCTTACATTCCAGAAGAAACATATTGTGACCAGCTGGATATAGACTGTTAGCCTCATGGCCGCCAAGTTTTTGTCACCGTAGCGGTTGTATTACTTTACTGTTTGGTCCTCCTTTGCCGATTCATTGGGTTGATGTTTCACATGCACTATTCACGCCACCGTCTGTCTTGAAAAGCTACGTGGACATTATGCTTCTTTCGCGTTTGGATACATTAGTATTGACATGTCAGTTAAAAATATCTTCCATGTTATTGACAGAGTTCTTCTGAAAGTGCCTACCTATCAGGAATGTGACATGTTTTCATAAGAACTCTACACATAGTCATACAATACAATACAATATTCTTTATTTAATGAAGGTGACGTAATTAAATAAAGAATATTGTATTGTATTGTATGACTATGTGTAGAGTTCTTATGAAAACATGTCACATTCCTGATAGGTAGGCACTTTCAGAAGAACTCTGTCAATAACAAGGAAGATATTTTTATAGCTTATGTCTGGTCGATTTCTGTCAAATGTCGATCGCCTTTGCTATTCAACCACTGGTATAAGCGAAGTGATCGGCAAAGAAGGATTTAGTGATTGCGTTATGTGACAGACTTCAGGTCCGACCTCAGTAGATTGTTTTACACTCTCAGATCAATATAATTCACGTTGCTGAATTGTTCGTAACGATGATCACAAAATGACACGATGCCAGCAGTCTTGACAGTCCATTTGGCAGAACTGTTATCTCGAGGCACATTTACATTTACTGTGTATAGCTTACAGTGACGAGAACACCAACCTGTAATTTTAACGGTATTTTTTTCCCTTACATGGCAGTCTAAAGATAATATGATCAGTGGCGTGGAACTCCTGGCCTACATTCCATACTTTGTGGCGGTCGCACCAAAAAACGAGACAAGGAGCCATGCTGAAGACACCCCGGGAAGACACCTTATGGCGTGTGACATGATTCAAATGACAGCTGTTTGCAGTCAAGATCCGTCGCTTTGATTGGCTGATTTGTGTCACATGGTGCCGTAAGGCTGCCAGAAATTAAGATCATGCCCAAGGAGTGGTCACGGAGTCCATAATGGTCGGCACAAAATAACATCGACCTACGGTAAGTGAGCTTCGGGTGCTCAACTTCGTACAAATCTTCGTTGACAGTCGGAGATTGCCAAACATCCGCTGGAACGAGTCACGCAACGTAAGGAAATTGACGTTCGCTGTGAAGGAAACGTTGATAAATTCTACTTTAGTCAGCTAAATTCAGCAAAATATGGAATGTGAAATGTAAAATCTACTTATCTTCGTCATTTACGCATGGACATTCTGCTCGACCGGGTTGGTTACCAGAGTGCCGTGTTGAATTTTCAACGCAGGGTTGGTCGACAGGGTTCCGTGCTCAATTTTCAGCGCCCGTTGTGGTAAAGCGCCATATTCGCGTCGAATTAAAACAGTAATTTACCGTCAGTGTCAGTGTAACTGCCAGCTTCTTACACGAGACTGCCACGTTGTCGTGGTGGAGGCTTGGGAGTCTCTGTAATCTTGAGATCTGATCTGTGCTGGCGTAAAATTTATTTCTCCTAGTAAGGCAACCAGAAAGGTCAAAGGAAGAGGCCAGACTAAGAGCAGTCTCCCTAGCCCCGTTGTGACAGGCCTTTTCGTTCGCAGAAAACATGCACTCATTTGTCGTTTAGAAACTCTAGTTTGCTCTTGGTTCAAATAACTTCCGGTTACTTCTGTAAAGGCTGATGTTTTCCCTAAATATCCGTCTTAACCATTCCACGCACGACAACTTGGTATTGTACACTCCTTGACCCGGCAAACGTCTTATAGAATTTAATTTTAAACACCAGGGCCCAGTTGCTCGAAGCATGGTTAGCGCTAACCCGGGTTTAATACCATGGCAACCTATAGGTTTTAATACATCTTAACCAATGGTTAGTGCTAACCACGCTTCGAGCAACTATACACTGATCGCTAGCCGGTTGAAGGGCTGATCGTTGGCTGGCCACGCGAAAGCCAGTTTTACCGAATTGCTCGCCGTGAAATCAGCGCTAGACGTACAAATCTGAGGCAAAGTTACATATTTAGAGACGTTATTAAGTATTCCCAAACCGGGATTTGCAATACTTACAATCTGAATAAAACGAAATGATAACAAAAGGTTCAAATTGATGACTATTGAAATATAAAGGAAAAATCTGTATACAATCCAGATAAAATGAGTGATGACTGAGCTTGGTGAAACTGGCTCTAGTTTTGTACCGTGTAGTTTACTGTTGGTGAAATTTATGCACAGGAACACATTACCATTTCACAACACAGCAATAAGCGTCTCCTTTATTTAATCTAAAAATATTTTATGTTGCTTGCCATAAAAATCCTTTATAGGAACAGACAACTTTGTGACTAAAATCTGGACTAGCCCTAATAATAATAATAATAATAATAATAATAATAATAATAATAATAATAATGGAGTAGTCGTACTCTAACAAAACCACGAATTCTTAATGCGAAGTTTTCCTTTTGCATTTTGATCAGTCGGCAGATATGGTAAGATTCTATCACCAACAGGCAGATCAGCTTTGGGTATTATTAATTTACGAGTTGGGTATCTAGATCCATCAGTTGAGAAGTTAACAGCGCCGTGTATATCAAATTTTGTTTGTGTAGTACTATTTGTTTTCCCGCAACGATTCTGAAAACAATAAAAATTGCTATAAACACCAGTGTTGAAAGTTTGGTCTTCGTATCACGAAAATCATGTCAGAAATAAACGAAATCACACGAATGATCACGCAAATAACCACTGACATAATTGGACAGGACGTCGCGCTTAGTACTCTCAAAATCCTGGGTTACCAAGCAACCACGAGCCATGCTTGGGGCACCCAACAAGCCAAATCAACCAAAATTTGCAGAAAGGCATTTTAGGTACCTTATGGTGTTTGAAGTCTGTTTAAAGTGATTTTTTTCGTTATCTAGAAGAATCTGATCTATTCAGAAAATGTTAGGGAACAAAATCTTCCTTTGAGAAAATGGTAGATGACATTTTGGACTGCCAAAAATAGCAAATACGACCTTTCCGAAAACCCCAGGGACTGTGATGTCCCCATTGCGAATCTTTTAGGCCATGTTTGAGTTACGAAAATCAGAGTTCAACTCTATAATCTACGTCGAAAGCCTCAGGCGAACAACATCCACCGAGCAGATATCTACCGAAACTTGTCGTTGGGTGCCCCTGCAGGCTCCGAATATTGTCCCCTCCAAGATGGAGCGCACTAGCAACAGCCAGTTTGACTGTTCGTCTATGTAATTATGACGCTTTGGGGGGGGGGGGGGGGGGGGGCATTGCACAACAAATGCAAATGGGGTAAAAGAGCTTAGTTACCTTTGCTACAAGTACATAGAGCACGTATAATTTGTTCAATGTCGATTAAACGAGAGAGACAAAGTCCAGAATTTCTTCTGAAACGAAGAAGGGTTTTGCCGAGACCAAAGAACTGCTAACAGCTTCTACTGAGCCACTTGTTACCTGAATTAATGTTTAAAATGTATACTGAGATACATAAATGTGGGTTACACACACTGATTAAGTATCTGGCACCTCGACCCGTTCATGTGCTACTGATTGCGCCATGATGTCAGACGACCGGGACTCGGTTTAGGCCTCAAATGCTGTCATCTATCAAGAGGCTCCTTCCGCTGTAAAACCACTTGTTCCAGAAGAACTTCGCCATGGTATAATAGAAGGCAGGCTCCGCAGCATATAGCGCAACGTTTATAACTTTAACGTCAGAGGAGACCTCCTCAGAGTAGTGCAGCCCAGTCACTTGATAAGCAGCCTGAGCTGTACTTGCAACAAACATGAAGAAATATTCACCATTAAAAACGACATGCGACAAAATGTAAGCAACACGAGCCATGCGGAAGGTGGGCAGAGTAGATTTCTTCCAAGGTGTGGGAAACCCATTCCACAGGTACACAACAAGAGTAGTGGATATATATAGTCATGAAAATATAATCGATCTCAATCAACGTGCTAACTGCCGGCAGCCCAGAGGCTATGACGGCGATTTTGGAAGAGACAAAGGCTATCAGTTGAAGGAAGAGTGACCAGAACCGTGCGTGCTTTGAGTTTGATCGAAGAGAAGAGAGATATCCCTGGTAATCAGGCACTTTCACGAGAACTGCGATAGCAATCAGGGTGTTTATAACGGAAGTCATCTGCCATGGAATTTCCAGTGCACTGGCGTGCGAGAAGAGGGTGAAGTTTTTACAGATATAACTGGTATGTTTTTCTCGGAACATGCAATCGTTGACATGAATACTGAACAGAATGAAAGCAGAGAATCGCCAAAGAAGAAGGGTAAAGTAAGCGACGAATGCAATCACTTTCACACACTCTGGACGACCGCACCAGCGGCTCTTATTTGGATCCAACGGCCGTGCTGCTTGTACGAGAATGCGAGTGGTCTCCGAATCGGACATGTTATCGTCTGGGTACCGACAAAATCTTTCCAAGCCTGTGTTGTTGACCAAAGGTCACTCCTTCCGGCCTCATTTCTTGCAATTGGCCAAAGGCAGAAGCGTATCAATGGGCATCGTCTTGTTTAGAAACGAAAGACTTGACAGTCACCCAACGTTTTTCTCGGAAAAGCTGTTACACGGTCGCTTGTCTAGAAAGTTGGGAACTGCTTGCATTTCAGGAGGAAATATTGTTGCCAATTGGATATAGACTGTCAGCCTCATGACTGCTATATTTGTCACCCTGCCAGTTGATGATAATGATATTTTCATTCTAATAGGGTGCATTTTCTTGAACCCAACGATCCTTACAATAATTTTAGAGATTCCTTTGAAGGACGTTTAAGAAGGAAAACCCCTATCTAATTTAATTATGGAAATACAATAGCCAACTAACTTAAATGAGGGATAATCGTTAATCTTTATTATTCATTCAATTATTATTGTCAATATAACATGTTGCAATGAAAGAAAAGAAAATTTAGTAATTAAAGTCCACCCGAAAATGCCATGGCTAATCGATTCGGTTGAGAACAACTCCGTTAAATTATTGTCCTTAGATTATTACAACTACAAGTACAAAAATAATAACTAGAAGTGGAATGTAAAGTAAGGTTTACACAAAGAATGGGTCAAATGATATTTTACAAACGTCATTAACAATTCTCGAACCTTACACTTACAACCTATCACGTCACTCAAATCAGTCACGTGGACGAGCTTTTTAACCGGTAAAACACTGTCAATCAATTTAAAACAAAACCCTCGTTAGCAATTTTTTATAAAGAATACTAACGAGGGCAACATTCGATATAAACAATATTAATGAGATGAAATACCTTTAGTGTAATGGCCTGGAAAGCTGAAACATAAAATTCGCATCAAAAATTACTTGTAAAAAATAACAGGCAAACACTAATATGAACACTCAAACTTCGGGTCTATAAACACTCGGCAGCGACCCGTTTTTTTAAGGCGCCTGTTTATACAGAGCGCGACCACGGCCATAAACATAGCCTGATTCTCGGTTCAGGTCGCTAGCGGTCACGCACTTTCCCTCAGAGAGAGTGCGTGGCCGCGAGCGACCTGGACCGTCTGAGAATCAGGCCACCACAAACACGGCCGTTGCGACTTTCCGCTGGAAAGTTGGCACAAACCGTGGGGAACAAACCACCTTTCCGGCATACACAACGCGGTAATTCGGGCTCTGACAGTCGCAATGTGCGCATGCTGCCATGATCTCATGAAAATTGCACCAAACGCCTCAGACATCTGTTAACCCTACACCCTTTGCAATACGTTTCCACACATTTTTCTTTTTTTCTGCTTCTTCACGATATTGACGGCCTTTGTCGTTTAAAATTGGGTGTTTTTCAACTTCAGGCAATCGTCATAGCTCAGTTGGTACAACTTAGTGAGACTCTTTAACTTAGTGTGAGTATGTGTATATTTTGCAGCGACGAGAATACCAGTCTGTAATTTTAACGGTATTCTTTTCCCTTACATGGCAGTCTAAAGATGATATTACCAGTGTTGTGGAACTACTGGCCTACATCCCATGGTATCCCTCGGCTCCCAAGGGAGCCTCGTTTTTGGAAAAAGAGTGCTGTGTGAAACAAGATGTGCGCAGAACCATCAATTTTCATGAGTGTGCGAAAGCAGCACAAAACAAAGCGGGTAGGTAACGAATAAGCGCGGGTGTGGCAGAAAATTTCATGTTGAAGAAGCACAAGCACGGGGTATAACGGTTCTGTGGCAAAATTATTTCCTATTGAAGAAATATCTGCACCGGTGTATAGGCCAAGATGGCAGCCACAAGTTTTTCTTCAGAAGTTGTGAAAATTTTTACGGGCAAATCACGCAGGAGGTAAACAGAAACCTTCCTCAACCATTACAGAGGGTCCCCCAGGGGTTTTTGGGGAACACGGGAAATTTGGCAATGGGAACACAGGAACAAAGCAAAAAAATCGTAGGAACATCAAATAGGTTAGGGAACAGGGGAACAAACACAAAAAATTACAAGGCCCTATGTTTTTTACATAAACGTGGGGGTGATAGAAGATTTTCTGCTGTTTTCTGATTTCTTTGGCAAGTTTTTGTTGCCATCTTTCGTGTCTATTACGATTTGTTTTAATTTTTGTTACGAAATTAATACTTTCACAAAGTCAAAAATATCACAGAAATAATGATCAGAATTTATCAGCAACACTGTAGACCTTCAATCAGTTATTTTGTTTTGTTCAGATTGGTTAATTAGGACGTATATGCAAAGAATAAGAGATAAAATTTAATCTTGAAAGGGTAACAAGGGAACAAGGTGTAATTTTGGACGGGAACAAGGGAACACAGACCCCCCCTGGGGGACCCTCATTACGACCTGATTTGGTTGTAAATTTTGACATGTTTCTGATTTCCTAAACCAATTTTAATGAATGGCTTCGTGTTTGGAGAATGAATGTATCGGAAAGAAATGAAAACAACAAGATCTTGCATTTGCAAGAGAAATGAAACCAAAGGTTACTGACTTGGTTTCAAGCGAAATCAGGGTAAAAGTGTCTTTCGGGTTACAGGTAGAATTTTCAATAGAAAAAAACGGCGAAACGCAGTACACAAGCATTATTCTAAAGAAAACGAACCGCACGTTTTCGAGAGACATTATGATCATTATTTTCAAAAAGAAACGTTCGTTTTCGAGAGAAATGTCATATCAAACTTTGCCTTTTGTTATGGTTTAAATTTTTTAAGACAATAAGCCTTTTGTTGTATGTCCGTAGGGATTTTTCCGTCCTGTTTCGCGAGATTATAATCGGGTCAAATCGTGTTCAGTCGGAACTTGTCACTGATGACAAATTTTTCCCAACGGTAGCCTACTTAGGAAAACGAAGACAAACTAACTGGGGGTACGTCAGCAGGTTTGACTAAGCTTTTGTCATACCGAGCACACATGTTTCGGCCTTACCCAGCCTAACCGACTAAAGTAAAAGTAACCGTACTTTACGTTTACTTTAGTCGTCTAGTATTTTTTAGCTCATGTTTTAGCGGCCAAGCGGCGATGAGGAGCTGAAAGCGATAAGAACGGGCCGGCTGCTATGTTTTATCTCAGTTTAATATGCTTTATACGCTATGCTAATTCGTGCATGGCTTAATAATTATTTACCAATTGCGCATGGATCTACGAAAACGATAAACGAAAACAGAACTGTTGTCGATCGGCAAGAAGACAAGTTTTTGCTTTTGCACCTTTTCACGTTTAAATGATTTCGCTTTTCGCCAATTTTTCCACTGCTAAAACAACTCAGTAAAAAAAGGAAAGGAAGAAAAAAATACAATGAAGGCAAAACGCTTGATGTCGAGAGTGCGTGAAAACGCGGGTTTACTTAAATTATTGTTAGACCTCGCGTTTTTGTTTTTTGGTTTATTGAAGCAAGTAAACATCGCTGTTGAAGGAAAAAGGTGCGATTTTCGCACCTTTTTCCGTTTCAGTGATTTTATTCTCCGGTTGGCCAAAAATTCTGAAGCAAAAATCTTTATCGTCGCATTCACTTAGTAAACAAAAAAATAGTTTGAATGGTTTGGAATTGCCTTCCCAAACTGTGTTTTTTTTTTTTTTTCATCTTTTTTTTCGTGACGACTCCCCGACCTAGCGCGCGCTCACGTTTGTCGCAGGTTTGTCGCAGATTTGTCTTTAATCCCTGCGCGCGCGATGCTGTTCAAAGATAAACGGGGGCGGACCATACACTAATTAACAGTATTGATCTTCAGTTGAAAAGCCCATAAATTTTATTCATGATGCTTGCATATAAAACTCTCGTAAACGCAAGTTATAATCACTTTGATTGAGAGAAGAGCAAAGAAACATGAGTAAGTTTTATGAAGTATCGAAAGTGTTCGATAAGCGTACGGACGCACACGGTCGTGTTCAGTACCTTGTTCGCTGGCGTTTTCTAAAAAACTTCTTTCTCGACGATCTCTTCTCATAACGTGAGCGAAATGATTCTTGTCAAGTGACAAAAGCGGTTTGATTGTTTTCAAGTGCACGCGTCTGTATAACCATTTACTCATTAGCATAACTAGTACTCACTCACCATTCATGACAACCAGAAAACAATGGAGTCAACTAAGCTCGAAGTTCAAAGACGCTCAGTTGCGCTTAAAAAATGTTACAGGTCGTTAACGTTTCTTTATTAGCAATTCGCAGAAAAAGCTGAAGAAATGTCATTAGAACTTCATTCATGCTGCGCACAAGACTGACAAAGGTTGGCGGCACGCGCTTCTTCATGGAAAGTAGAGTTTTTGTCAATTAATGGTTTGTTGACGATTAAGAGACAAAGACGAGAAGACAATGCACAACGGCCATGAAAGCGTCCTTACCCCACCCCGAGAAGGGTGACATCTGGTGTCAACGAAGATTTTAAATCTCGCGCTCGGAAATTTGCTAAGCGTCGGTTCTTACAAACTTTTGTTCTAGAAACAAAAGAGCCTCAATGCTGCAAACAATAAAAATGCCCATAAAAGGAAGTTAATCCAGTGCCATTATCTACCAAAAATTAAACACAAAGTTTGATATGTGGTGATGAAGAACCGATTGAACAAAACTTTGACCAATTCATTGAAAGAACAAAAGGAGAAATAGAGGCCTGGTCAGTGAAAGGATCAGGGTGGGTTCTTGAAAAAATTGAGATTGCAGACTTGAATGCCGCACGCTAGATCGGCCACTTCCCGGAGGAACTTATTTGCCTCTTCCAACCAAACTGGCAAATAAGAAGGCCATCGTGAACGTGCAAAACAGTGACACTGAATGTCTGAAGTGGGCACTAACGGCTGCTCCATTTCTCAACCCACCAAGTGAAAAAAACCCACAAAGACCAGACAAATATCCGGTCAACAATGGTATTAATTATCAAGGCATCGATTTTCCAGCCCCGATGAAACAGATGACACAAGCTTGGGCCGCAAAACAGAAACCTCAAAATAAATGTCTTTGGCTGGGAAAATAGTTGTGTGGCAGTACAACGTTAGGTCAGTTAGTTCTGACAGTTGTCAATCTAACCTTAGGTGAGGCAATTAGTTTTATTTTCACCTGTGACGTATTATTTTTTTATCTATTAAACTAGTCACTGTTTAAGTCATCTTAGTTGTAATTTTGTTTTGTGTTCTTGAAACCATTATATTATTAATAATTCCTTTTTTATCCATTGTCTGTACCTTTTGAATGTAGATAAATATACTTTTGTCTTGGCTTCATATATACTAACAACCCATTTTACATTTGCAGACACATTTCTTTCAATGAACTTAAGAAAAGCCTTCCTCAGCATATAACAAGACAGCAAGTAAATTACTTGAAAAAGGCAAGATAAGTGATCAGATGAAATCTGTAGAATATAACAAAATGTATGTCGAAAAGAGTGGAAAGTACAATACAATGAAAAGTTGTTTTCAGCTTAATAATGACAGTTGACAGATTTCATGGCATATAGTCTATATGAAGAAAGATAGCACCTGAAATGCAATATTCCTCTTACTAGCCATGTCTGCCCTTTACAGATCCCTTTAATGTCCACATTGGCTGTTTGCAATTGAGTGTCGAAAGTAATTTGCTTTTCCTCTGGTTCTGCTTAGCTATACTCTGTTTTTGGTTTGCAAAACATGTGTCACTTCTTCAACTGATGAGATGGAAAATGAAATCCAATCGTGACTTACACAAATGCCTTTTTTATCCTTTTAGATCTACGATATGGCCTGTGAAAGTACCTACTTTGGTCTTGAAGAGTTCACAGCGGTCCATCAAATATGCCATCTTTTGGCCCAGTCAAGGTAAAAGAACATCCATTTGACGGACACAAAGCCGCTGAGCTGCACTTTGTTTAATCCAGTGCCATCTTCTGTGCCATCTGTTTTGCTTGTAGCCAATTAAAATGCAGGGCTAAATTGCTTGTCCTAGTCCTGCTCCTCCTCCTCCTCCTACGGGAGGCGGGTCAGAGTTGAAGTTCTGTTTTCAAGATACTTTATGGCACTACTCACAAATTCCAACCTGCAGAAGGCGGAGTTGCTTAGTACATTATTAACCGCACGTGGCATGGGGCTTTAACAGAAAATGTAGCACTCAGACACAAATCAGATTTGTTGACTAGGAAGACCATTTTGAACTTTGGAACAACGGATCACTTAGCAGACCCAAAAAACCATCTCTTATGCACGATTTTCCTCAACAAAGATACTAATTAACTTTGAAAGGGAAGTAGTAAAGTCGTTGTGCTGTCATGTATCAGATGTATCCCATTACACAAATAAGTCTAAATGTTCTCTCATGCTTGCCACGCAGGCTACTCACATTCGTGCATCACGCGTTTATCAAAATGTATATCATTTTTTGTCCTCTTTCTTTTCAGCACCCTTGTTTCAAATGCACTGAATAACATGGATTCCTCTGCTTTGGACTCGTGGATCAGTACTTTTGTGGTAAGAATTTTTCTCCTGTTGCTACGAATCAGTAGCAAGACAGACTTCCCTGTAAAGTTTGTGTGCCATGATTGAGTTATGTGCCAACGTGCTTTTGTTTGCGACAATACACCATTTTGCTAATGATCAGTTCCTGGTGAATTGTGGGTAGATTCAGTCCTTTGTGGGGGCAAACGGTCAAAAGTACAATTTTAAATTATGTCCTAAAATGGCCGTTTTCCCCCACAAAGGACTGGATCTACCCACAATTCACCAGGAACTGATCATTAGCAAAATGGTGCGTTGCTTGAGAATAAACTGAACTCTCAAATCCAGTCTCCACGCCAGAATGTCATATTGAAATCGACTTTTGCAATTCAGTCATTCTATTGAGGACTTAAACTTGGCTCTGCCGGGAAATAACTCCAACTAGCGGATAGATTCAGTGAAACTTAGAATGCGGCTCTTCGTGTGGCTGCTTTTCACTCCTTTTAGTTCCTTCTTTTAGCCACCGCCCAGATGCAATCGGTTTGTGTTTGTTATTACAACATCATAGCTGCACGTTTATGTTTTTGTTTTTTTTCCCACAGGAATCGTTCAGAAGAGCAGACAAAACTCAGAGTGGTGTGATAAACATGCAGTCGTTTGAGGTGAGTTTTAGCTCGGCTTGTTGACTTTGTGACAGTCTTGTGAAAAAGAGACATTGAGAATCCCCCTACACTGTAAGTCATGCACTTCATTCACTCTTAAACCGACCGCTATATCGGCGGATTGATTTGTTCTGATATGCAATGCACTTCATCGCTAGGGCCTTTCCAAACAGGAGAACAACGTGCATACGCAAGTATAGAGCATAAAGCAAACGGCGAGGGAGAGCGGAAACGAGAAAGTAGGAGGAACAAAGTCGGGGTGGGGCTTCTTTCTGGCCCTCGTCCCTCCATTCCTCCCATTTACGCTTGGTACCTGCCCAAATCTCCCTAGCACATCCTATCACGCTTCCACAAGCACCCCCGTACCTACCGTTTGCACTTCACATTCATCTTCATTCTTCATTTTCACTCAAATATTTGCTTCTTATCCCTTCCGTTTTACCAACTCCGTTTTGGACTTGGAGCTCTTGAGAGCTGGCATTTTAATTAATTTAAGAGTAGGCGTCTAAATGTGTTATTTATATCTGTTCACTAGACTCTGCTCGCCACTAGTATCAACGTTCAACCGAATTCCTTCATTATCCAAGAAATACTTGGCAATCTGAGCAAGGTGAGCATTTCATCATTTTTCTTCAGAGGATTTCCTCTTCTGACTTCAGCTCTTAGTTGTAAAAGCAGCTACAGGGAACTCGATTTAACGAAGTGCCAAGGGACTGGGGAAATTGGTTCGTTACATCGAGGGTTCGTTACATCAAGGTCTTTTTCCATACATTTTAATAGCAGGGGCACCCAACGAGCCAAGTCAACCGAAAGCTGTAGAAAGGCATTTTTAAGTACCTTTTGGTGATTGAAGTCTGTTGAAAGTGATGTTTTGGTAACCTAGAAGAATGTGACCTGTTCGGATTCCTTACCTGAAATTTTCATTTTTTTTTCTTTTTCATTTTTTTCCTTTATTTAATGTCTTCTTCAAAAGCTATTATTATATTACAGTTTCCTTTTTATATATGTGTGTACTTATTAAACTTCTTACATGCAAAGTTTTGTGTATGTTCTTATTAAATTACTGTACTTACAAGATAAATATTCCATAATTAACCAGAAATGAAAAGTTACTTATCACCACTAATTAAATTACTTGCATGCATTATTTTTATGTATGCTTTGTGAATTGAATTACTTACAAGGTAGTCCCATAAAGTTAACTAAAAAGCAAAGAATTAATTATCGCCACTTAAAAACAATTTTTCATAGGATCTCCATTTATTACAGAAAGGAATAATTCTATTAGATTTGAAGGCAATATATTTTTCAGTTTCGTATTTATTTTCAAGAATTCTCTTAAAGTGATTAATCGACGGTTTAATATCTTTGTGCTTACAACTCCATAACTAGGTTTTACCTAGAATTAGTACATAATTGACTAGATCCATCCCCTCCTTCAAGATTCCTATGATAACGTCACTTAGTAAGAGACATCTGCAACTACTAATATTATTCAAAATGTTGGCAATAACATCCATCCAAAAAGAATACGAAAAGGGACAAGTAAATAATACATGGTTTCTAGTTTCATTGGTATCTTGACAAAAGGAACAGTTAGGGCTTGGAATATAGCCTATTTTAAAAAGGATTTCATTGGTAAAAAGAATAGAGTTCAGTACTTTGTATTGAAACGATCTTAAGTAGGGCTCACTAGAAACTCTTATGGGCAACGAAAAGGCTTCAGAAATACAGTTATCTTCTAAATCAAATTTCAGGATTATCAAAATGATTTCCTGAAATTTTAATTGCCAGAAAATGTTAGGGAACAAAATCTTCCTTTGAGAAAGTTCTAGCTGAAATTAACTTGTCTCGAACTTTCTAGTGAACCATTTTCTTTCCGAAAATGCTAGCTGACGTTTTTCTCTGCCCAAAACAGCAAATGCGACCTTTCTGAACACCTCAGGGGCTACGATTTCCTGATTGCGAATCTTTTAGGCCACGTTTCAGTTACGAAAATCCGAGTACACTCTTTAATCGACGCCGAAAGCCCAAGGCGAACTACCCTCCACCGAACAGATATCTACCGAAACTCGTCGTTGGGTACCCCTGTAAAAGGTCCGGCTAAAGAATGTCGTTCGCTATATCGAGTACTTCGTCAGATATAGATGCTCGTTAGATCGAGGCTCCACTGTAGTAATTTGAGTTGTATATGCTTTTGACAACTTTCAAGATTTTTTGACAGCGTCAAACACATTTTAGTTCCGAAACAAGTATAGGTTACAGGTCAGATTTGATTTCAGGTTAATAGATAATTTGGGAAGAAAATTTCCATACATTCTTTGAATAGGTCTTTGTCTAAACAACGTTTTCACACCAGCCACGTAAGCATATTTTCGTATCCTGTGGAGATAAAAATAATGCTTTTGCATTCTACGTGTCTATGTTGCAGTTCAATTTTTTGCTTGGTTCAATTTTTATTTTCCTTTGTTCTTGTGTATGGTAATGTATGATAATGAGTACAAAACAAAGGAAAATAAAACTTGAACCAAGGATAAAATGGGCTCTTTGCAGGATGTCAGTCACGTGGTACAAAAACGCCATGATGGTACGCAAACAACCCACTCGGACTAGACAGACAAAGAGCTTACATCATTTAAAATGGTCATTTTCTTTGTTTGTCTTATCCCAGTGGGTTGCTTGCGTACCACATGACTGACATCCTGCAAAGGGCTCATTTAACCACAACATCTCCACCGCCTTCAGTCTTTTTGTTTCTGTGCTATAAAAAATTGCAAGTATGTGAGCAATAGGGAGCGTACTGGAACCAGTGCTGAACAAAATTACCTTCCATCGTTTTTTTATTAACCAAGAGGAAAACGTGTTAGCTGTAATTTGCTGAAGTATGGTGCACGATCAGTTCTTGAATACGGGTGCAAAGAAATGGACAGAAACATTGATCGAACAAAATATTCACCCCACAAAACATGTTGGTCAAATGCCATAACATGGTGCGTGAAACGTTCTAATAGTGTTACACAGCAACTTTGGTCCCAAGCCTTTGTTGAAATACATATAATTTACACTTGGAAATATTTTAAACTTCCTTGGATTGCATATTCATCGTTTTATTCAAACAACCAAGTGGAAATCCCCGCAGTCATATTCTTGAGTTCAGTAAGTCTAATATAACTGAGGTCATCGTGTTCAAATAACGCTCCAACATTCTCCACACTTGCGTCAATTCAATGAATGAATGTATGAATACCTTTATTTAAGTGTCAAACTGAAATAGCAGTAAAAAGCCACTAAATGGGGACACTATGAATAAATTAAAGTAAGCAGTTATTATACCAATTAAAATTAAAATTGATAAAACTATTTACAATTGATAAAACAAGTTTGAAGTTGATGAGATTATTTACATGTGCATGATTGCTGAGTGTGGCTTAGAACTATTTACAAATGCATATAGACTTAATAAAATACTTAAGTGTCTATTATGTACGACATAAAATGCAATCAGAACAATGAGCATCAGCCAGTAAGGAATTTAAATCAAGTTTTCTAATACACTGCCTAAATATAGATAATGCAGGAAGGTCTGTTATATTTTTAGGTATTAGACTCCATAACTTTGGGCCATTGTATCTGAGTCGCATCAGGACCCCTACGCGCTGACTGCTTTTCTTATAGATTATACTTATATGTGCTCATCAAAACGAAGGTGCCTATCTATAGATTAGATACCCCAAGTAATTCTAAGCAGTCAGTAGATGTTACAGCTTTATCGTCGATGACTATATTGATATTGTTGTCTAGTTTGCTACCAAGCATGAGGACTCTAATTCAATCAGTGTTGAGTTCGTGTTTCAATCATCTTACTTGCGTGTTGTATTGGCTGAAGGTTCATTTCTTGGCCGATGGCCATCGCCGTGTTTAGAAACGAAACTTGGCTAAGAGTTTTTCCTGGAAAAGCTGGGACAAATGACTAGATGTAGACTAAACAGGTCTTCGTGATCAAATAACCAACACTGAATTTATTTGTCGTATATTAGTGGGTTTATTAGGAACACCGTTTTCTTCCCTGGTTAGCTCGAAGAGAATGTATGATTCAGACACCACTCACTTTTCCGGTGCTTTCACGGAGTCTTTTGAGTCTGTAGACACCCGTTTGGGCGGCCGTCAAATGTGTCTAAAAGTTATTGCCTTCGTCGTTTATTTTGGCCTTCTTCTTTGGCGATTTGTTGCTCTGATTTTGTTCAGTATTTACACCACTGACTGCCTGTTCCGTGAAAAACGTGCCAGTTACAGCTGTAAAAACTTCACGCTCTTTTCTCACGCGATTGAAGTCGAAGTTTCATGGCAGATGGCCTCGGTTATTAACAACCTAATTGCAATTGCAGTTCTCGTGAAAGTGCCTGATTATCATGGATATCTCTCGTCTCTTCGATCAAACTCGAAACACGCACGGTTCTGGTCACTCTTCTTTCAACTGGTGGCCTTTGTTTCTTCCAAGAGCATCGTAATTTTCACTGGGCTGCCAGCGATGAGCACGTTGATTCAGATGGATTATACGTTCATGGCTATATCCACTACTCTTGTTGTTTACCTGTGGAATGGGGTCCCCACGCCTTGGAGGGAATCTACTATTCCCAACTTCCGCATGGCTCGTGCTGCTTACATTTCGACCCTTGTCGTTTTCACTTTGGAATATTTCTACCTGTTTGTTATAACCACAGCTCAGGCTGCTTATCAAGTGACTGGGCTGTACTACTCTAAGGACGTCTCCTCTGCAGTTGAAGTCATAACCGCAGTACTAAATTTTGCGGAAGCTTCTTTCTTGTATTCCGTGATGAAATTTTTCTGGAACAGGTGTTTTTATGGAGAAAGGAATCTCTTGAAAATTGACAGCGTTTGAAGGCTTTAGCCAAAATAGCTAAGGAGGTGAAACAGTTTCTTATTAAAATTCAGTAACCACGAAAACACTTGTTTAGATTGATGCAAATCTGGTTTTATCGGTTCATCATTTGATTTGACGTGTGTGTAAAGTGGAGGACAACAGCTAAACAAGATAATTCGCGGAAAACGAGAGATCCTCAGTGGAGACCTTCAGTAAAGCTCTGCAAAACAGAAACACAAACAGTTTGTAATTCAGCTTTTTATCATTTACATAATATTAGGTGTATTAAAAAGTATTTATCCCGTGATTCTTTATTGACACTCATTCATGCATTTATAAGTAGTCCCTTGGACTATTGCAACGGTCTTCTGTATGGTTTGCCTAAGTTACAGATTGTTAAATTGCAACGTATTCAGAATGCGGCAGCGAGACTCACTATGAACATCGGCAAGTATTCTCATATTACACAAGCACTTCAAGATCTTCATTGGCTGCCAGTTCGCGCTCGTATTGTTAAGGCCCTAGCAAACGGCTTCAACATTTGCTTCAACATCCGTTGAAGATTGTTGAATGATGTTGAACGGTGGGATGGCAAACGGTTTCAACATTTCATTCAACAAAACTTCGCGAGTGGCCTGGTAATTAGTTTCAGGCCGAGACACATGCAAGGGCTCCATTTTGAAATGACACAATAGATCGCGCGTATGTTTACAACAAAGTTCGCTCGTTATTAGTAGTTTTTGTACCTTTCGAAGTTTTGAATGATGAGGATAAAAAACCAGGAAGGGGAAAGACAAGGCTATGGATCAGAAGAAGGGACGAAAGGGGCTATTTCAATAACACGTGAAGGAATTGGCGATCGTAGACACAGCGGAATATAAAGAAATGATGCGAATGAGTCATGCCGATTTTCAACGAATACTGAGCTACATCGAACAGGGTATCACTCGAAAACAAGTCCTTGGTGGGAATAAAGTTATTTTCCCGATCGAAATACTTTCGCCCGGACGTACTACAGCCACACACAAAATTGTTTTGCTTTGCTACCGTCTTTGCATCCATGGTGACCATGCTTACGTCTTTTTGATTGCGCATGCGCTTGCTCAACAATGTTGAAAGAGCGGGGCAAACGACTTCAACTCCGCTTCAACATTCCGAACATTCCAGAGAACAAAAGAAATGTTGAACGGATGTTGAAGCAAAGTTTAAATAACAACACGTTTCAACACGGCGGAAAGGGGTTGGCAAACGCTTTCAACGTTGCCATTCAACAAAATCGAAAGGATGTTGAAGCAAATGTTGAAGCCGTTTGCTAGGGCCTTTAGGAGCAAATGAAGCAGAAAATCCTTTGTGTTAAACAATAGGGCAACCATTACACGTCATCAAATCCAAAATGACCGCGCCCGGGAAATTTAGAGCGAAAATAGGCGATGATGATATCCATTTTTTTGTACACTAAAATGTTATATCCACGTTTTAAAACAAAATTTAAAATCTAGTAATTATTACTACAATTTAGAGTCAATGTGTTGACTTGTAAGAGTGGAGGTTCCCTTTAACAGATCGTTTAGGGCCCGATATTTTGTCAGTGTTTTGAATGAAACGACAAAGGTGCCAGGTGCCAGGTCGCTCAGTTGTTTTGAATGCGCTTCTGACTAGAAAGTTACCCACATTTTTGTCGCGTTTGAATGAGCACAAAAAGCTTAAAAAGCACAACAGCTTAAAAAACGATATCTGTGTTCTGCGAGACTGCTAAAACGGTTAAACGATGACCTTGAGAAACCATACATGCCAGGTAGAATTTGTATTGAGGCTTCAAAATTGGACATTCAGATTCGTTACGCACTTTGCTACCGGTTACTGATTGATAATTTGAGGATCTATGGTGGAACTTGAACGAGATTCAGAAATGACTTGCGAATGAGGTTTAATAAACGAATCCCACTTTTGACTAGCATAGGAAAGCATGGGTTAACTAGAGGGCATGAGGACCTTGAAAAAAAACGTGGAAAAGATTCCACACTTTAATCTACAATTCAGTTAAACCTCGAAAGCTCTGGGAGCAAGTAACGTTAAACAATAACGCTGTGAGAAGGCGAAGAAAGACGTGCGAATGAAGCCCAAAGGTATACACTTGTTTGCAGTATCCAAACCCCCTCCAACCCTCTAAAACAAAAACTTGGGGTCCATCTTGAACGGTGTTGCACTGTTCAAGTGCAATTGAATTTTGAATTGGGAATTGAATTCTCACTTGAATAGAAACTCGGTGATTTGTTACTACCGTCGAAACGCATTTCCGAAGTGTTGTGATAAAGTTTGAGTCGAATGGCAGCAGTTAAAAATGTTACGAGTTCAGGGACCGCGCCCCCCAGTTTTCAACAGTAAAAACCAAGTAGTGCTAAAAATATCGAATCATTCTTCCGATTATTCTTGTTTTAAAACACCGTTTTTTTTTATTGCTTAAAGTATTTAAGTTTCACCACACCGTGTTAC
Organism: Pachyseris speciosa; assembly: GCA_016490735.1. Taxonomy (NCBI): domain Eukaryota; kingdom Metazoa; phylum Cnidaria; class Anthozoa; order Scleractinia; family Pachyseridae; genus Pachyseris; species Pachyseris speciosa. The sequence goes on from JAEMWC010000439.1 coordinate 135,752, forward strand.
TTTTAAATGCATTTCCAGCCATTTCAGAGGACTTTAATTAAAAAAATTTCGGGAGATTTATGGGGTTATGTGCTACTAAACTATGATGGCTTTTTTGGATTGCATGAAATCTCGAGAAGATAACAAGGATAAAAGGTAAAAAGTGACAACAACGTAGCATTGAGGTGTATTGCCTCCTTAAAATTATTAACCAGCTGAGCACATGGTAGATTTTGATTTAATATCAAACACAGGTAGTTCAGCGCGAATAACGAGCTCACCTGAACTTGAAACTAGCCTGCAGCACTTTGTTTTCTATTCTATTTGCGGAGGTGTGATCAGTGTTCACGGAAAATTTGCCTTTGCGGAACCATTCAGCCGTTTAATGCCAAGTGTAATTGTGTATTAGGGAAAAAGAAAGTTAGAATTCAGCAGTACTTGCAGCCGAAATACAGAACAAAAATACATGCCTAAGTGTTACCAATGCAATGTCGTGTTTGTGTTTTTCAAAATCATCATAGCACTTGCCAAGCGTGCCGTTTTGGCTGAAGGTCACTCCTTCCGGTCTCATTTCTTGGCCAAATATGGCCATCGTCTTGTTTACGCACGAAAGACTTGGTAGTCACGTAAGGTTTTTCCCGGAAAAGCTGTTACACGGAAATAACACGAAACGCTCCCTGAGTTGAGAACGAAGAATGTTTACTTGTTTTACTCGTATAAAATGTCGGGAACTGTAGCCAGTTGAATATTAGCTGTCAGCCTCTGGCCGCCAAGTTTTTATCAAGCGTGCCGTGTTTGCTAAAGGTCACTCCGTCAGCCCTCATTTCTTTGGGCCAATGGCCATCGTCTTACGCAGTAACCCAACGTTTTTCTCTGAAAAATATTACACGGAAATGATTCTAAATACTTCCGCAATTGGTAGCGAAGAATGCTCAGTTGTTTTGCTCGAACAAAATGTTGGGAACTGCTTACATTCCAGAAGAAAAATATTGTTGCGATTTGGGTATAGACTGTCAGCCTCATGGCCGCCAAGTTTTTGTCACCACGGCGGTTGCATTAGTTTCCTGTTTGGTTCTCCTTTGCCGATTCATTGGGTTGATGTTTAACATGCACTATTCACGCCACAATCTGCATTTGTCTTGAGAAGCTACGTGGACGTTACGATGCTTCTTTCACGTGTGGGTACATCAGTAATGACGTGTCAGTTAACAATATCTTCCATGTTTTTTAATTTTTTCTGAAAGTGCCTACCTATCAGGAATGTGACATGTTTTCATAAGAACTCTACACATACTCATGTCTGGTCGATTTCTGTCAAATGTCGATCGCCTTTGCTATTGAACCACTTGGTACAAGTGAAGTTGATCGGCAAAGAAGGGTTTAGTGATTGCGTTGTTTGACAGATTTCAGGTCCGACCTCAATTATTTTACACCTCAGTGGAGATCAATATAATTCACATTGCTGAATTGTTCGTGACCATGATCACAAAATGACATGATGCCAGCAGTCTTGACAGCCCAGAACTGTTATATCGAGGCACACTTACATTTAGTTTGTATAGCTTTCAGTGACGAGAACAAGAACCTGTAGTTTTAACGGTATTCTTTTCCCTTACATGGCAGTCTAAAGATGATATGATCAGTGGCGTGGAACTCCTGGCCTACATCCCGTACTTTGTGGCGATCGCACCAAAAGATGCTTGAGATGAAACGAGACAAGGAGCCCTGATGGAGACACCTTATGGCATGTAACATGATGCAAATGACAGCTGTTTGCGGTCAAGATCCGTCGCTTTGATTGGCTGATTTGTATCACGTGGTGCCGTCAGGCTGCCAGAAGTAAGAAATGGAAACAAAATCAAGCCCAACGAGTGATCACCGAGTCCCTGAATACGCCGATGATGCCCCTAACCAATTCTGGGTGAGAGTTCTTCTCCGTAGACATTTGTCCGATACTCCTCGCTTGTCTCTTCCGAGGCAAGACGCCTAAAGTTGTGAGCCCAAAGAAAAGTAGAGGGTAAAGCACTTTCAGAATTACAATTGAAAGGGTGTATAATAAAGTTGTCGCTTTTCATTGGCTTATTGCTGTTTGTTTTGTTTTGCTACAAATCACAGCTTCCCTTCCCTCCGAATTTACAGTTATTTCCTATTCTTTAGGGTAAACGAGACTTGTCGGCACTTGTTGTCCGAACAATGTGACGAGACTGCAAATAAGAGCTGGGACCTGTGGGTGTGTATTTGGGCATTTACAAAGATTCTGCACGGCCCGTTGTGGTAAGGCGCCACGTTCGCGTCGAATTGAAACAGTAATTTACCGTCAGTGTCAGTGTAACTGCAAGCTTCTCGCACGGGACTGCCACGTTGTCGTGGTGGAGGCTTGGGAGCCTCTGTGATCTTGAGATCTGTGCTTGCGTGAAATTTATTTCTCCTAGTAAGGCCACACTTGCCAGAAAGGTCAAAGGAAGAGGCCAGATGAAGAGCAGTCTCCTTATCCTTCAGTTTTGAGGGTTGGGCTGTGAGCTTAACCCTCACTCCGGTGAAAACCTTTTGATCATGGAAGGAAATGGCCTCATAAACCACCACCATGTGTCATGAGGATGCTCCTGCTGATGTCCGACTGGCTTTCGGCTTCTCATATTGATTTGTATCCACTCCCTCATAAGTGCGAACCCCGTCGTGACATTCCTTTTCGTTCGCAGAAAACATACACTCATTTTCTTGTCGTTTAGAAACTCTAGTTTGCTATTGGTTCAAATAACTTCCGGTTACTATTGTGAACCTGGTGTTTTCCCTTAAGATACGTCTTTTGTTATAAAGTTGTCAAGTAAATAAGCGTCTACGGACGACAACTTGTAATTGTACAAGCCTTGCCTCGGCAAACGTGTTACAGAATTAAATTTTGAACACCTGCTCGCTAGCCGGTTGAGTGGCTGATCGTTGGCTGGCCACGCGAAAACCTCGTGATTTCTTAACAGTTGCTCGCCGTGAAATCAGCCATAGACGTACAAATCTTAGGCAAAGTTAGATATATGGATACTTTATGAAGTATTCCCAAACCGGGTTTTGCAATACTTGCAATCTGAATAAAATGAAATGATAACAAGAAGGCTAAAATTGATAAATATTAAAATATTTGTATACAATCTAGATAAAATGAATGATGACTGAGCTTGGTGAAATTGGCTCTGATTTTGTACTCAGTAGTTTACTGATGGTGAAATTTATGCACAGGAACACGTTACCATTTCACAACACAGCAACAAGCGTCTCCTTAATTTAATCTAAAGATATTTTAGGTTGCTTTCCGTAAAATCCTTTATATGAATAGACAACTTTATGACTAAAATCTGGACTCACCCTCATAATAATAATGGAGTACTTGTGGTCTAACAAAACCATGAACTCTTAATCTGAATTTTTCCTTTTTGCATTTTGATCAGTCGGCAGATGTGGTAAGATTCTATCACCAACAGGCAGATCAGCTTTGGGTATTATTAATTTACGAGTTGGGTCTCTAGATCTATCAGTTGAGACAGTTAACACAGGCATGTATATCAAATTCCATTTGTGTAGTGCTATTGGTTTTCCCGTAACGATTCAAAACAATAAAAGTTGCTGTAAACACCAGTGTTGATAAGACTATAAGGTGTTGAGAATGAATAAATCCAATTTTCCTTCGATTGTGATCTACTGTATTTTATTCCAAAGAGATATATTCCGTCCAAAGGTTGATTACATCTGAAACATATAGCGTGAGCGCGCTAACCTAAAACAACTTTCGAGTCTATCGTTCTTTGTTCTATTTATCTGATGAAACTGATAATGTTGATTGATCTTGAGCAAATTGACCTAAGCGAAAAAGCGATCTATTGCTAATATGATAACTGAATTTGAAATCAAAAAATATTTTGTAACAGTAACGCAATAACAAAAAGCAAAATGTAAACAAGTCACACAACTCTGATACTATCGACACTCCCCCCTTGACCACTTGTTTCATTAACTCGAAAGAGTGTTCAACTGTCCAATATTTTCTCAAAAAAAAAAAAGAGAAAAGAAACGAAAAGTTCACTTCAACAAGTGGTCAATAAGCTTGATTCTCTCTTCGGCAACAACTGCTGCAGTTCGGCGAGTCTTCGTCTGTGCAACAGGAACAGCTTGGTGTGCTTCATGAGTAGCGTCCGTTGCAGTCCCGTTTTTGGTAGAATCTTTGTTGCTGCCTTGTACCTCGAGAGGAAATAATTCCTGGAGGGGTCTCTCAATTTGCGACTTCTTTCCATCCTTAACGGTGAACACTTTCGCACCGCGAACTTCTCCGTCTCTTCCCTTGATCAATTCGACGATTTTAGCGACCTTCCAAAACGCCCTTTGTGTGGTATTCTGGTCGTGCAGGATTACTACGTCACCAGTTTTCACAGGTGAAAGATTGATGTTCTTGCCCTTCGAGCGATGAAATTCTCTCAAATCGACAAGATATTCGCGTTGCCATCTTCGTCTGAAGTGCTGAATTCGATTGGCAAGATATCGAGAACGCCTGGTCACTGCTTGATGATCTCCAAAGTCTGGATCGTCCATATGGACAGGTCCCGTGGGCAAGGTTACAAGTCGTCTCCCTATGATTAGGTGAGAAGGCGTGAGAGGTTCTTCCACGTCATCAGAATACAGGTACGTGAGGGGTCTCGAATTCAGGACTGCTTCAACTTCAACGAGAACAGTTGCGAGTTCGTCCAATGTGAGCTTCGCTCTTCCAATCGTCTTCTTCAAACAGGACTTCACTTGCTTGACCAAACGCTCAAAGAATCCACCCCACCAGGGTGCCTTTGCCAGGTTGTACTGCCATTTTATTCCCTTGTTGGAAAGGTGTTCTTGGACGTCTGGTATTTCGAATAAACTGACTAAATTCTTCTCTGCGGCCTTGAAGGTCTTGGCGTTGTCCGAGACAATCAAATTTGGGAGACCACGGCGTCCAATGAATCTTCTGAGACATCGCAGGAATGTCTGGGCGTCTAGACTTTGAACCAGTTCCAGATGGATCGCTCGACTTGTGGCGCAGGTGAACATGGCAACATACACCTTCGTCATCTCTGGGTTTTCCTTGAAATTCGATTTCACGTACAGAGGGCCAGCGAAGTCAACTCCTACGCAGCTAAAAGCGTGAGCATCTCTGACCCGAAATTCTGGTAAGTCAGGTGATTCAGGAATTGGGTAACATTGGCCTTGGAATCGTCGACATACATTGCATCTGAAGAGCTCCTTCTTCACCGTTTGTCTCCCCTTCGGGATCCAGAACTTGGAACGAACTTCTGTTAGGGTTTCCTTTAGCCCGTTATGCATAACGCGTTCGTGACACTGACGAATGATCAATGACGTGACATGATGATTCCGTGACAAAAGCGCGGGAAATTTTGTGTCATACGAGGCTTGAGTGTTGCCAAGTCGTCCCCTGCAACGAATTATACCATTCACGTCCTTGAACAGTCCAAGTTGGCTCTCGAGTTGATCTAGTTGCAACGTTCCTTGCATGTCCCTTATCCATAGCATTTCGGCTTCTTGTATTTCAGTCGTACTCAAAGGACCCATGATTCTTCCCATCCGGCTCGAAGGACCAGTTTGTGTTGAGAATGAATAAATCCAATTTTCCTTCGATTGTGATCTACTGTATTTTATTCCAAAGAGATATATTCCGTCCAAAGGTTGATTACATCTGAAACATATAGCGTGAGCGCGCTAACCTAAAACAACTTTCGAGTCTATCGTTCTTTGTTCTATTTATCTGATGAAACTGATAATGTTGATTGATCTTGAGCAAATTGACCTAAGCGAAAAAGCGATCTATTGCTAATATGATAACTGAATTTGAAATCAAAAAATATTTTGTAACAGTAACGCAATAACAAAAAGCAAAATGTAAACAAGTCACACAACTCTGATACTATCGACATAAGGCGACTGCCGTCGTTTGATCTTCGTACAATTAAAGTCATGTCAGAAATTTAAACGAAATTACACGAATGATCACGCAAATAAACACTGAGAGGAATTTGCCAACGTCGCGCTTAGTACTCACAAGATCCTGGATTACCAAGCAACCACGAGCGAGGCTCCGGGGCACACAACGAGCCAAATAAGAATCTGATCTGTTCGGATTCCTTAACTGAAATTCTAAGCGGCCGAAAATGTTAGGGAACAAAATCTTCCTTTGAAAAAATGCTAGCTGCCGTTTTTAACTGCCAAAAATAGCAAATACGACCTTTCCGAAAACCCACAGGGGCTATCATGTCCCCATTGCGAATCTTTTAGGCGACGCTTCAGTTACCAAACTCCTAGTGCAACTCTTTAATCTACGCCGAAAGCCTCAGGCGAACTACAATCCACCGAACAGATATCTACCGAAACTTGTCGTTGCGTGCCCCTGCAGGCTCCGGATCTTGTCCGCTCCAAGATGGAGCACAGTAACAACAGCCAGTTTGACTGTTCATTTATGTAATTATGACGCTTTTGAGGGGGACAGGTTGTAAAGCCATTGCCCAAGAAATGCAAATAGGGTCAAAGAGCTTAGCTTTTCTACAAGTACATTACCGGACGTATGGTTTGTTCGGTAACTGCAGGTCGATTAAACGAGAGAGAAAAAGTCCAGAATTTCCTCTGAAACGAAGAAAGGTTTTCTGGAGACTAAAAAACTGCTAGGAGCTTGTACTGAGCTACTTTTTACTTGAACTAATCTTAAAAATGTATACTGAGGTGCATCAATGTGGGTTACACAAAATGAC
>JAEMWC010000439.1:147500-205000 GCA_016490735.1 Pachyseris speciosa
TCGGAATAAGCTTACTCAAAGAACCCTCGGGCAAAATTTAATGTTTTCTCCAATAAATTCTGCTTACCATTGGTATACATCACACAATTGTGATTAATTAACGTATGAAGATCGGGTGCTAGTCCATGACACACGGGGCATTCGTATAAAACTATTCGAGGTGACCGAAGAAGGAGCCGCCATCTTACCAAAGATGTGGCCGTGAAAGACCTGGAACTGGTGAAAACTTGTGAAACTCGTAAATGGAACACGCATTTTCCATCGGAAAGTTTCCAGCGGGAAAACAGGACTACCTTTTCAGAATTTCCGTTTATTTCGGAAATTTTCCATGGGAACGAACCAAAAACATGTGTTCCATTTACATCCCAACCGGAATTTCCGGAATTTCTTGGTAAATGGAAAACGCCCAGTGCCTAGCTATCAGGAATGTGACATGTTTTCATAAGAACTCTACACATAGTCATGTCTGGTCGATTTCTGTCAAATGTCGATCGCCTTTGCTATTGACGCTATTCAACCACTGGTATAAGCGAAGTGATCGGCAAAGAAGGGTTTAGTGATTGCTTTATGTGACAGACTTCAGGTCCGACCTCAGTAGATTGCTTTACATCCTCAGATCAATATAATTCACATTGCTGAATTGTTCGTAACGATGATCACAAAATGACACGATGCCAGCAGTCTTGACAGCCCAGTTGGCAGAACTGTTATTTCGAGGCACATTTACATTTAGTGTGTTGCTTGCAGTGACGAGAACACCAACCTGTAATTTTAACGGTATTCTTTTCCCTTCCGTCGCAGTCTAAAGATGATATGATCAGTGGCGTGGAACTCCTGGCTTACATTCCATACTTTGTGGCAATCGCACCAAAAGATGCTTGAGATGAAACGAGACAAGGAGCCCTGGTGAAGACACCTTGTGACGTGTAACATGGTGATTCAAATGACAGCTGTTTGCAGTCAAGATTCGTCGCTTTGATTGGCTGATTTGTGTCACGTTGTGCCGCACAAGGAGTGGTCACCGAGTCCCTAAAGGTCGGCACAAAATAACATCGACCTGCGGTAAGTCAGCTTCGGGTGCTCAACTTCGTTCAAATCTTCGTTGACAGTCGGAGATTGCCAAACATCCGCTGGAACGAGTCACGCAACGTAACGAAATTGACGCTCGCTGTGAAGGAAACGTTGATAAATTCTACTTTATTCAGCGAAAATGAGGAATGTGAAATGTAAAATCTACTTATGTTCGTCATTTACGCATGGACACGCTTGACACACGGTGTAGGGGAAATCGCAAATTTTGGTCTGAAATAGGGTAAGGGTTTCAAGAAGCGGGCCGTACACTAGCCTCCTTCGCAGCCGTTGTTTGTGTCGGTCAGAATAGGACCGACACAAACAACGGCTGCGAAGGAGGCTAGTGTGCCTATCAGACCTGACCAGAAATCCGATACCCTATTTCAGACCTATTTCACGTACACCGTTGGCATAAACATAATTAAGTAATGAGTCCAATTCCGATTTCACGCCTGGCTGCCAAGCTTTCTCTTTGCGATCGCATCAGTTGCCTTGAAATATTCACCGAAAACCCACTCAAATGAAACTCGTTTCCTAAATTTTCTTTGTTTTGCTATATTATCGCGACCTTGACAACTTCTGATTCTTGTCATAACAAAAAACAAACAAACTAGCGAAAAACATTGAAAATATGGTGGGCCAAAAGGTGGGCCATAGGGTAGGCGGGCCATGGCCCAAGCCATGGTCTAACCCAGGTTTTGTATACACCCTTCATTTCTCGTTTGTATGTTTTCGTCAATTTTAGTCAAAAAGACGGCCAAAAATATACTATTCCGTCCCCGGTGATATCGAAAACAATGGCCCAATTTAGGAATGGGATAAGACACAAATCTTTATACTCTTGTTTTACTCAATAAAATATAGAGCCATACAGAAATTTCTGACGTTTTTGTTTTACACAAATAATATTTGCGTTTAGACATAACAACCGCTCTTTTTGCGAGTGGGTCTTCGTTTTCGAGTAGGTCTTCGTTTTCGAGTGGGTCGTCGTTTTCGAGTGGGTCTTCGTTTCGAGTGGGTCTTTGTTTTCGAGCAAGTCTTCGTTTTCGAGTGGGTCTTCGGTCTTCGTTTTCGGGGTCTTCGTTTTCGATACTACCTATTCCTACAATGTAACGTAACCAGATGAACAAACAGTAAACAAAACAGACTACCTTAACCGGTACGCAAAACATACACGATCACTTATATTAAACTGTACAGTATATTTTGACTCTTCGCTGACAAATTAATTTCAATACAATATTGCAGCGTTCATGAGTTTCACTCCGCGCACAGATTAAATCATGTTCTAGTTTTCTAATCTGTATATATTGAACGATAATCACGGTTTCATGACAAACGTTGGTGTTTTTCTTGTTCGAGGTACTTCCCAAAGAAGAGATATTATTTATATTTCTCTCGTCCCAGTTACGTTAAATACGCTACTCCTTACTTTGTAAGCCGACGGAAAGTACCGTAAACACCTGATCGCTAGGCTGGCCACGCGAAAGCCTGATAGTTTTGCAGTTGCTCGCCGTGAAATCAGCGATAGACGTGCAAATCTGAGACAAAGTTACATATATACATACTTTATTAAGTATTCCCAAACCGGGCTTTACAATTTGAATAAAATATAGTGAAAACAAAAAGGCTAAAATTGATAAATAGTAAAATGTAGAACAAAAAATGGTATGCAGTTTAGATAAAATGAGTGATGACTGAGCATGGTGAAACTGGCTCTAGTTTTGTACCGTGTAGTTTACTGATGGTGAAATTTATGCACAGGAACACATTACCATTTCACAACACAGAGCATCCTCGGAGACCCAGGGGCAGAGAGTCGGGTTGGGACGAAGATTCAGGAGGAGCGAAAGTTTACAAGACGGACGGGAGAGCCCCTGGGAACATTTCTTTATCGGACTCGTTCCAGAAGCTATTGAAATCCAGCTTCGTGATTGGGCGGAAATTTTCTGGCAAGGAATTTTTTTTCTGCCCAATCGGCGATCAGCTTATATATCGCACTCCTTTCGTGGGTCCTTACACCAACAAGTAAGCGGTCAATCTGCTGTCGACCATATTTTTAGTGGTTCCACTTGTCTCGTTCGTTCGACAGATTTATCCTAAGAGGAACATTTTGGTGGCAAGGGACCCCAAAACCCAGAAATCCACAAATTAAAATTGAACTCAAGCAACAATCACTTGCAAGGAACTAGAAAAATCAAGATGAAGACTGACCGCAGCCGGCGTAAACTTCACGCGACGAACAGCATGTAACTCGGTCTCTTTCTCTAGTTAGGATTATTGTTGTTTGGTTTGGGCTTTTTTCTCTGGTTTACGTACGGGCAGTGGGCCATCCTGAAACTCTTCGGGGCGATGAAATTTCTGTTGCACGGGCCAGACAAGTTTGCCGATCTGGCGAGAAGCACGCAGCTCGGCGGTTTAATATTTTGCTCACGAAATCGAACCTTGCAATCGACCGTCTCAGCTCAATTTCGAGCGAGACCACGAAAAGGCCTTAGAGAAAGATGTTTTGGTTTTCAAATTTTTGACTGGTATCTGTTGGTCAATATGCTTTTCTTCCCAAGGTGTGCATAAAAATATGCAGATTGCCTTGCAGTTGTGATAATTGTGTTGCACTGTACATGCAAGATGCATGGTAATTTGCTCAAGCTTTCCATGCTTGTGCAAATTACCATGCATCTTGCGTGTACAGTACAACACAATTAGCAATTAAAGAATTAGCGAATTAAAGAACACTACACACAAACCATACCCATAACCTGAATACAATTACAAAATATGTTAACATGGTCACTCAAACGAGAACATTTAGTAGCTTCTCAGTAAGATATCCCCTTTTAGATAAAGTGGTAACAAAAAAAATCAATAAAATAACAATAAAATAAAACTAGAAGGGATTGTTATTTCATTTATTTTTTGTTTGTTCAGAAGTTTTCTTGATAGTAAGATGTAACTTTAAATTCAAGTTTCCAATGTAATCTGTTTGGATATTGTAGCGATTATTTTTCACAAGCCTCAGAGTTGTTATTAGGTTTTAGAATACCTGACTGGAATCTAACAGAAGGTGGCTTTTTTATGAGAATTTAAACAGCCTTCAAAAAACGTTGGAAACTTTTCATTGAAAAGCAGGTGGATCAAAGTTTAAAGAAGCCACGTTTTAGCCAGTTGCCAGCACTTCAGGAGAAGCCTAACTTGTACTAAATGAAATTTCCAATGAGTATACCCAAGATGAAATTACACCCTCAGTTTCAGAGGGGGGTACAAAAAGATTAAAATTATTCTTAAAATTTAATTGTCCATCTGTTATCTGTTGGTCTTTCACTTTGCTTTTCTACAGCGGCCCAAAAGGGTCAATCACTAATCAGTTTACCAAAACAAAAATCAGTTTCCCATAATACAAAACAGTTTCTCAAAATACAAACAATTTCCCGAAACATTAGTTAGTTTACCATCATCATTCACTGAAACACCTGTAATTGCCCTCCTTTGCAGCCATTGTTTGTGTTGGTCCTATTCTCCCTCCCCACCAACGTCTGCTGAACTGAGCCGGACATTCCATTCCAGGAACTGACAAATCACATCGCAGCTTTTAAATTTCGGTGGCTAAGTTACCATGGCCTCTTCACAGCCGTTGTTTTTGTCTGTTCTATTCTCCCTCCTGATTGGATACTCAGACACAATGGGAATGGAATGTTCGGCTCAGTTCAGCAGACGTTGGTGGGGAGGGAGAATAGGACCGACACAAACAACGGCTGTGAAGGAGGCTAACCTGTAATAGGCTAATCATAGTAAGTGCACTGCACAAGATGTTCAGCAATACCATATCACACTGCCTAATGCATACATCACTTTATACATCACTTTATTTACCCTCGGATTTTAGAGTAGCTTGTGTAGCTAATATCTCCAAGCATTTAACCATCAGATGAGAGATACATGTAGACCACCAAACCAGGAACTACGTCCCCTACTCTTTTCGAGCAGTGTGTGGGTTCTTTTACATCCCACAGAATCAATTGTGAAGAGTTGCGAGCCTAATTCTTAGGAGCTATGAAAGCCCTGTAATGCTACAAAAGGTATCAGGTCAATACCGTACCCCGATTACCATGCAAAACATCTGCCACAAATCTGATAAGGTCTCAAGAATTATGCTAACTCTACCAATACATAACACATGCCATTTTCCATTCCTTTCCCTCCAAAACACTGGAGTAGTTCCTATTCGAGTCTTATCTATAACCAAGGTAATCACCTATTTCAAAAGCATAATCTGAACTCACATCAACGTCAAAATGGCATCTGTATGCAAGAGAATGTCAGAGTATTGGGAACTGATTTTGATTTGATAAATTGGTTTGCGATTTCGGCCTCCGTACTTTTCCACAGAAAAGCAGTCTTCAAGCCCAATGACCTTAACCACTTAACCTGGTCTTTCATGATTTTCATAATATAAGTGGATGGAGAGACAACCACGACTACGGGTAAATTATTTTAAACTGGATTTTCTCAGGCCATTTCAAGGTCTCTCTCGAAATTGAGCTTGGCTGAGCTGAGACGCGACTTCGAGTCGATTGTAAGCAGTGGACGGTTCGATTTCGTGAGCAAAACACAATTCAGTGGCTGCGTTTCACTCGCCCGATCGGTAAACTTGCCTGGCCTGTGCAAAAGAAATTCCATCGGCCCGAAAAGTTTCAGGAGCGGCCCACTGCCTGTGAGTACACCAGATAAAAACAAAAGCTCATACCAAACAACAACAATTGTGGCCGAGTTGTCAACAATTCTTCGCGTGAAGTTTACGATACCTGCGATCGGTCTTCATCTTGATTTTTCTAGTTCCTTACAAGTGATATTTGCTTGAGTAGAAGTTGAATTTGTCGATATCTGAGTTTTGTGGGCCCCTTTCCACCATAACTTTCCTCGAAGTGTCGATGCAGCGATCGAAAATATGGCTGACAGCAGATTGAACGTTTTACCCTCGGTATAAGAAGTCACGAAAGGTGTGCGATATATAAGCTGATCCCCGATTGGGCAGAAAAAAATTCCTTGTCAGAAAATTTCCGCCCAATCACGAAACTGTATTTCAATGGCTTCTGGAACGAGTCCGATAAAGAAATGTTCCCAGGGGCTCTCCCGACTGTCTTGTAAACTTTCGCTCGTCCCGAATCTTTGTCCCGTCCCGACTATCTGCCCCTGGGTCTCCGAGGATGAACACAGAGATGAAGGTCTCCTTCATTTAATCTTAAAATATTTTATGTTGCTTCCCATAAAATCCTTTATAGGATTAAACGAGAGAGAAAAAGTCCAGAATTTCCTCTCTGAAACGAAGAAGGAATTTTCCGAGACCAAAGAACTACTAGGAGCTTGTACTGAGCTACTTTTTACTTGAACTAATTTTTGAAATGTATACTGAGGTACATAAATGTGGGTTAAACAGCTGACTAAGTAACTGGCACCTCGTTCTGTTCATGTGCTGCTGGTTGTGTCATGAAACCAGACGACTGGGACTCGGTTTAGGCCTCAAATGCTGTCATCTATCAAGAGGTTCCTTCCGCTGTAAAACCACTTGTTCCAGAAGAACTTGGTCATGGTATAACAGAAGGCAGCCTCCGCAGCATGTAGTACAACGGTTATGACTTTAACTCCAGAGGAGACCTCCTTAGAGTAGTACAGTCCAGTCACTTGATAAGCAGCCTGAGCTGTAGTTGCAACAAACATGTAGAAATATTCAAAATTAAAAACGAGGAGCGTCAAAATGTAAGCAACACGAGCCGCGCGGAATGTGGGCAGAGTAGATTCCTTCCACGGTGTGGGAACCCCATTCCACAGGTACACAACAAGAGTAGTGGATATAGCCATGAAAACGTAATCGATCTCAATCAGCGTGTCTACTGCCGGCAGGCGAGAGGCCATGACGACGATCTTGGAAGAAACAAAGGCTATCAGTTGAAGGAAGAGTGACCAGAACCGTGCGTGTTTCGAGTTTGATCGAAGAGAGGAGAGATATCCTCGATAATCAGGCACTTTTACGAGAACTGCAATGGCAATCAGGGTGTTGATAACCGAGGTCATCTGCCATGCAACTTCCAGTGCATTTGCGTGCGAGAAGAGGGTGAAGTTTTTACAGCTGTAACTGGTATGTCTTTCTCGGAACATGCAATCGTTAACATGAATACTGAACAGAATGAAAGCAGTAAATCTCCAAAGAAGAAGGCCAAAGTAAGCGACGAATGCAATCACTTTGACACACTCTGGGCGACCGTACCAGTGGCTCGTATTTGGATCCAACGGCTGTGCTGAGTGTACGAGGATGCGAGTGGTCTCCGAGTCGGACATGTTATCGTCTGGGTACCGACAAAATCTTTTCAAGCCTGTGTTGTTGACCAAAGGTCACTCAGTCCTTCCGGTCTCATTCCTTGCAATTGGCCAAAGGCAGAAGCGTATCAATGGGCATCATCTTGTTTAGAAACGAGAGAGTTGACAGTCATGCACCCAACGTTTTTCTCGGAAAAGCTGTTACACGGTTGCTTGTCCAGAAAGTTGGGAACTGCTTGCATTTCAGGAGGAAAACATTGTTACCAGTTGGATATAGACTGTCAGCCTCAATGACTGCTATTTTTGTCACCCTTGCAGTTGATGATAATGATAATGATATTTTCATTCTAATATGCCATGTTCTAAACGAGTAAGAGCCTGGGAACGAGGTTTTAAAATTTATCGATTGGAGAAAATTGTTTCCACTGCATGAAAGAACATCTCAAAAATGGTCACCTAACCAACTTTGACGCTGTTCAGTTGAATTGGAGCTGAAAAAAAATGCCTTTGAAAATTGTGAACATTTGAGACTTTGTATGGTTTGGAGAGACACATTTTCCGAAATAGAGACATTTGTATGGGATTTTTTTAAGTCTTAGATGCATGTTATCTGGGGGCTTTTCAACCAAACATACTCAAACTTGCTGAAACTGCTTATTTTGAGATACCCTTTTGATGTGAGAATCGATTTAATTCAATTTCATTGATTTTCAGTGAAGTTTGGATTCGTTCCTAGGCCCTCACTCGTTTAGAACATGGCCCATAGGGTGAACCCAATGATCCTCACAATAATTTTAGAGATTTAAAGGACATTTGAGAAGGAAATATCCTATGTAATTTAATTGTGTAAGTACAATAGCTAACCAACTTAAATGAGGGATAATCGTTAATCTTTATTATTCATACAATTATTATTGTCAATATAACATGTTGCAATACAATAAAAGAAAATTTAGTAATTAAACAGATTGGGTTCGACAGTGAAATACTTCGTTGTTTAGCGATCGTTCTTTCTTTCCCACTCTCTGTTGCATGCACTACCAAGAAGCTCCAAAGATTGCCGCTTTGGTTCCGATTCCCCATCCCTCCTGGGGATGCGGAGCCGAACATTTCCGGAGAATTATAGCATTCAAACCTGCCGATAAACATTCCACTCGTAACTGGTTGTTTTCTAAACGGTAACAGGTGGATGGTCACAACAATGCGCAACCATCCTCGGCTTGTAGTAATCTGAAAGCCGAGGTCAACGAAATTGAGTACCGTTTACTAAAAGATGGGAAATGGAGATCTCGTCCCGTTTGAGACAAGCACAAGGTATGAAGGGACCTGCTCTTTAGCTTGTTCGTATAGGTGTTAACTTTCAAGGTTTTTTGCCGAGACAGTTCAGCAATTGAAATGAAACTGACTTTTTCGCCCAAATAATCTCGACCTTCACTGGACGTGTGTGAGGAATTATTCAGTTACAATAAGCGTCAGCTGCCAGCACTAATTCAATATGTTCCGTTACATTGCTTGAATCTTTTGCGCCGCATGTGCTTGCATTATCCCTTCAAGTTTATATGATAATAGTCGAGTGGTAATTTCTTTGCCGCGGCGTTTGTCAGACCGTTAGAGGCCGGTTGACACGGGCTAATTATTGGCTTGTTGTGGCAATTGTATCCAACAACATTCTCATTCTCAAGCCAAAAACATTGCAGTAAAAGCCTGTAAATGTTAAGCATTAACAAAACATTTCCGAAAGGATCATTCAGAACGTAACTGGAACACGACTTTTTGGATCGTTGCGACGAAAACTTTCCTGGAGAAATGGAACAACTGAAAACTGAGGCAGTCCTTTTTTCCGGTTGGGAAACGGAAATTCGTGTTCCATTTACGTATATTTTGATACAAGTAGCAGGTCTTTTGGCGGCTAGCTCAACACACTTTGTATGGATCAGAGTGAATTGTAGCTGAAAATGGTACACGCCCATCTCACTGGAGTTTCCTAATTACCGCGGAATAACTACCCACACCGTGAACTGACTGGTTTACCCATGTCAATAGTAAACAACCTCCATTACAAAGTTCTGCGTTTGGTGCTGTAGAGAACGGTTGCTTCTGGTACCCTAGTCCTTAACACTATGCCCTGTCAGCCATAGGGTGACACATAATTAGTACCCGTAAAAACACCTCCTCGGCGCGGGTGATCAAAGTGCGCGTCTTTGCACTGCCGTCACCACCATGAGTAGAAGTACCTCGGTTCTTATAATTTAGTGTGCAGAGTAGATTTGGGAATGAAACGCGGATGACGGCATCAGCAAATACATCGATTTGGGTATGAAGTTCTCTTTACTTTTAAAACATTCAGAGGGGTTTTCCGAGCTCACAACACGCATTTACCACTGAGAAAGAATGCAGACAGGCCAACGACCGATTATTCCAGGGGCTGTGATACATACTTCCATACCGGTACTTAATTTTCCTCTCTCTATCAGGGCTTTTCAGGGATAATGTGAGTAAATTCAGTTAGGACAGACACTAGGGGTGGTCACTGCCAGAGGTTTGTTACATCCCTACTTTGTGCTCGAAAATGAATTTGCCTGCCGTGCTCCGGAATATGAAAAGTTTCTATATCACCAGTGAAAAGACATTAAGTGTTTTTTTTAAGATTATAAGGCCACAATAAGCTAATAGTAATTGCCAATGTTATCAAAAACATTAGGGAAGAACTTTTTTTTAAAACGTCAGTTTGATCGACGTTTTCAAGTTGGTCCTCATTTCCGTCCTAATCGCGGGAAAAGTATTTATAAAGATCATAATTTCCGTAGTATATAATTACTGATCGTCATCCAAACCCCTTGTTTTCTGCCTGCATTATATCAACAACAATAACAACAATCTTTATTATTTACACCTTTTCTTACAATTAGCATTACATTTTTGAAAGGAATTTAGATCTGTAAAAAGGGGAAAGAAAAGCTAAACTATTACAATTTAAAGGTGTCTAGGGGCTAAATAAACTTAAGTTTTCTAGTTAGCCCCTAGCTAAGTAGCCTCCTACGAAGACGTCTTTTGGCTCGTCACGCAAAGATTGCGTAACGAGCCAAAAGACGTCTGCGTAGGAGGCTACTAGCTAAGGAAAGTTAATTAAACAAATTGGAGCAGCTACGACCACAACAACACAGAAACAACAACAGATGCACACATTTAAAAACTAAGACGAAAAATAAGCACATATATAGGCAGTCGTTGGCATGATTTTACTTACTGGATTGAGTTTTAAGAAGAAATTCACCGAATGCAGGGTGAAAATTATGCAAGTAAGTGTGTTAGAAAAACGGAGGCGGTCTTTTTTGGTAGCAGGGAAATTATCAGGGGTAATGTTAACACGTGCTAAATCGGCACACAGCATTATTAAAAATAATGCAACGTGTTTTAATAATGCTGCGTGTTTTAAGGGGGGACTAACTTAACTACAGACTTCGCGTTGTTGCCAAGCGATTTTTACGTATTGGCACCATTTTCGATATCCAGAAGTGTACACCACTCGAGTTTTAGGCCTTTTTCTGTTCTGGTCACGTAACTTACCAAATATGGTTGTGACTCGAAAATCTTGTAAAACTTTTTGATTGTAAATACATAGTCCGACAGCTTGCCTGTGCAAGTTAGGGTTTCCAAGATATGAGGGTTGGGAACTTTCCATAGCAACAATGTTAGCTAATTTTGTAGTTAAGTTAGTCCCCCCTTAATAATGCAGCATGCTTTGCGTGTCACATGTCCACTGGTGAAGCGGTCCCCATATTTTTTACCCTACACTCAACCAAAAACACCACAAAAAGCACCTTTAATACAAAGAAGATTCCTAACTAGCAATTTCCATCACAGATATAACAGATATTTGAATTTTGGTTTCGGCAGTGGTTTCCGCAGTTTAATAACGTATACCCTCACTATTCGCAAAATTCTCCGTTGAACGTTTTCCACCCGCTTCACTCGACGACACACCCATTCCTGAGCAAAACGATCAGAAGATCTGATACAACTACGCAAAACCAACGCAATTACAACGACCAAAAGTAAGTACTTACCATCGTATTCCTCTAAATTTACAGTAAATGTTGTTTGCTTTAGGAAAATCTCTTATTCCGAACTGCTTTCTGAGCGGCTTTCCGCCACCGTTGCAAAGAACAAGTTGGCTTTCACAAACAACTGTGATGTTTGTCGAGCAATATGCAAACGGTATCTACCTTGACAAAGGACAGTTGACAACTCGTTTCTATAGATTGCATTTTTCACATGTACATGTCACTCATGAAAACAATAGCTTACGTAACCGCCACCTTGAATAAAAATACTATTTTCATTCAAGGTGACAGTTACGTAAGCTATTGTTTTCACGAGTGTATCTAGAGAGTTATTCAATGTCTATTAAATTAATTGTTTACCAAAAAAATACAAAAGGGGGGTGGCATTCGGTGATATAATTGCAGGCAGAAAACAATGGGTTTGGATAACGATGAGTAATTATAATAGATAATAACTTCGGCTCGCAGCATTATGGGATATAATGCTGCAAGCCTCTATTAAATAATATCCGTTTAGAAGAACTTGAAGCTATTCTCATTGCCAAAAAATGTCACGAAATCAGCCGTGCGGAATTTTCTTCCCGCTTTTGGTTTTCAGTTTCAGTTTCAGTTTATTTTTGCCACTTATTGTTATTTAAAATTGCAAGATAAGTATGTGTTTAACTACAAGAGATGTTAAATAATCGATAAGAGAAAAGCATTAGGCGAGGATGCCCATATAGAAACCATTAGGGCTTATTCGGGCTACAGGCACCTCAAGAAAATACAACTATAAAATGATGATTTAGGCGTGTCTTAATTAATTTGTAAGCACATTTAGGTTAAAAAGCAAGAACACAAACAAACAAACGAAATGAACAAAATAAGGGGAAGTCAGTTCAGGAGGAAAGTTTTTAATTTAGACTTAAATTGAGAAAAACTGTCAGCATTCTGAATTTCTGTATTGAAAGAATTAAACAATTTAGGTCCTTGAAAGCGTATTCCAAATTGTCGGATATTCGTTCTACAAGAAAACCGCTCTCGTGGCGTGCGGATGTTGTTTCGTGAGCTCTGTAAGCAAGTGACGCTACTGTCCCTTTTTTGTCTAGATTAGCTCGTAAATTATTTTGTGTTTTTTCTACATTTTTGGTTTAACTCTATCCTTAAAATGGGGAAAAAAGCTAGGAGTTCCAAGCCGGAGGGTCCCGAACAAGACAAGCAAGACCAGGCGGCCATTGCCGAAGACGAAGATGAGTTTGTCACTATGGCTCAAGTTCGTGAATTGTTGAAGGTTCAAGAGGATATGATGAAGACTCTTTTGAATCTGTAGTGCAGTCGCTTTCTACGAGAGTAGACGAGGTTGTGAAGTCTGTACAGTCGATAAAGACTAGCTTGGAATTCACACAAAAGAACATGGCGGAACTAAAGCCAGTTCGAGCGGAGTTAATCGAGACCCATAAAGAAATCGAGCGGCTGAACACCGACTTATCGTCCCAGTCGCTTTCGCTGGAATATATGGAAAACCAAAGCCGCCGTAATAACATCAGAGTTAACGGAATCCCGGAGTCTTCACGTGAAACTTGGGAAGAGGCGGAGGAGAAAGTGAAAGATGCAGTTAAAACCATGCTCGGTATCGACATCGACATTGAGAGGGCTCACAGAGTCGAACGAAAGCACAGACAAGGAAAAGAGTCAAGTCAGCCACGTACTATCGTATGTAGATTGCGCGATTGGAAGCAGAGAGAACAAGTGCTACGCAAAGCTTGCAAAGAGAAACCAAGTGGCATTCATATCAGCGAAGATTTAGCGCTGGCTACTCTTAAAAAGCGGGAGCCCTTGATACCGAAGTTGAAAGCTGCCAAAGAGGCTGGAAAGGTCGCTTACTTTGTTCTGGATCGCTTGGTCATTCGAGATAAACCGACGACTTGAGTCAGATGAGTAATACATTAGCTTCATTACCTTGTAGTCACTTAGATGATGAAAACTTTCGACTAACGCTGTTTGAGCTGAACAATGGCTCCATAAATTTTGCTCCCGAGAGGCTTGATACTTTAAAATTCAACACTCTGTTGTCTACTTCGTACAGAAATATTAGTCTGTGCAAAGATCGAGATCCGGATTCTAATTTTTCCTCTCAATCCCAAGATTGTGAATATTATTCCGAAGGTAGCTTTAATAATCGTTTCGCTGATCTGAATATTAATACTGAAAATAGAGGTAACCTAGCACTTCTTCACCTAAACATTCATAGTATTTCCCATAAGTTGGATAAATTTTCTAATTTTTTAGGAAGTGTTGTGCTTAGATTTTCTGTTATCGGTATTTCTGAAACATGGCTAGATGATTCCAGTTATTCGTCTGATATCCCTGGTTTCAATTTTATTCATAATCATAGGGCTGGTAGGACTGGTGGAGGTGTCGGGCTTTATCTCGCTGGCGGTGAGTGTCTGTTTTGGCAGTGAGGACTGTTTACTATTCGTGATCGGCCAAGGCGCGATCGATGGAATGCTTCGCTCGGCTTCGGTTTCTTCTGTTTCTTGTTTACCTTGAGCCATGCTGAAGTCAACTTCTTCTTCTGAGGACCAGCCCTTTTGTGGTTCAAACATAAACGGGTGTATTGCCAAATTTGAAGAGATATCTAGCTCGAGAATCGAATCGTTCTCACTATCCCATATCACTGTCTACATCTTCTCAAGCCAGCTCGCCTTAACAGCAAAGATGGCGGCCCACGGGAAGAAAATATCAATTTTTTGTCCTCGATTACCGGTAAAGAAATTGATGACAGGTCAAATCGATGTTATTATCAGTTATTTCACCGTATGAACTTTCATTTTAGGTGAAATTTTTCTAGACCCTTGTTTCCCTTTAATAAATATTTAGGGCAGAAAATTTCGTTATATTCTTTGATTAGATCTTCTTATAAACAACGTTGTCACACCAGCTACGTAAGCATGTTTCGTATCCTATGGAGGTAAATATAATGCTTTTGCAGTCTACGTGTCTTTGTTGCAGTTCAATATTATCCTTGGCTTAATTTTTATTTCCCTTTGCTCTTGTGTATGTTAGTGCATGATAATGAGTACAAAACAAAGCAAAATAAACAAGACGCGGCCGCTCTATGAGCGTTAACTCGGCATACTTTTGTGCTGCAGAAGCCGGACGCACGCTTTCTGATTCTCGAAACTATCCGGCTAGTGGTTTGCTTTTGGGTTCACATAAGGCCTTTTTGTTCACGTACGAGCAAAGCTCGTTCAACTGTTTTGAGAGTTGCCATCCATATTCGTTGTCAGCTGTTGTTGTTTACTTCTAAATTAAGTGGCAACATCTGGACTTTACTTTGGCTCTCTCAAAACATTTTTTCCCTCTGCGAAGCTTGAAAACGTTCACATAGACACTTCTCTTCACATATTGGATATTCCATTTCCATTTCCATTTATTTTGCCATTAACCACATAAAAATACAAAATTTAAAAATACGAAACACAAGAAATTTATAATAACTTAAATTTAAGACAATAGACTACAAATGTTTAAGGTGGTAATGACAAGAAAGCCTATATAGAAGCCGGGGGCTTATGAACTATAGGCTTCCTGATAATATAGGATACATCATACGAATTACGGGGACAGCATGAAATATGAAATTTATTACTTTAAAAAGAAAAGAAAAGAAGAAGTAAGTAGCTCAACAATGAGCATATTTGCCTAAGAAAGAAGGAATTTTTTAAGTCTTTTCCCAAACAAACGGATGCTTTCACTGTTTTGAATTTCAGGACTTAACGAGTTGAAAAACTTAGGTCCTTGAAACCGAATTGAGAAGTTTGGAATATTAGTTCGGCAGGGAGGTATGTAAAAAAGGTTGCAATTTCTTGTATAATGCGAATGTAACTGGCTTGCGAGAGTAAACATATCACGAAAATAATTAGGAAGTAAACCTCTTTTGAATAGATACATGAATTTACCTATCTGGTATAAATAAATGTCAGAGAATTTCAAAATCTTCTTTTCTTTGAAAAGAACATCAGTGTGGGAATCGAAAGGAACTTTAGATATTATTCTTATTATCTTCTTTTGCAGAAGAATAACGCGATTTAAATTACTCTGATATGTTGATCCCCAAACTGAGACACAATATATTAAGTAAGGGTAAACTAGACTATAGTACAAACAGTGTAAGGAAGTTTTGGGAAGGCAAAAACTTGACTTATGAATAATGCCTATAGATTTCGATATTTTTCTAGAGACACTAAGAATGTGAGGCTTCCATGACAAATGCTCATCAAGGATAACACCTAAAAATACTGTTTCTTTCACACAATCAATCTTATTGTTGTCAATTTGAATAGATAGATCAAGTGTTTGCCTCCTTTGGCGTGG
The DNA here is from genome assembly GCA_016490735.1 of Pachyseris speciosa. Lineage (NCBI taxonomy): Eukaryota > Metazoa > Cnidaria > Anthozoa > Scleractinia > Pachyseridae > Pachyseris > Pachyseris speciosa. Next base: position 163,304 of record JAEMWC010000439.1, read on the forward strand.
TCTAAAAACCATAAAATTCGATTTTTTAAAGTTAATTGACAGCTTATTAGCTCGACACCACTGTGTTAATTTACACATTTCAGAATTTAGGGTTTCAGAAAGTAAATTAAAATCTTTGTGAGAAAAAAATATGTTAGTGTCATCAGCAAAAAGAATAAAGTCCACCACCTTTGACACATTACACAGATCATTTATGTATAGCAGAAAGAGGAGGGGGCCTAGTATAGAGCCCTGAGGCACCCCACACCTTATTTGGCAAGAATCCGAACAAATACCATTAAATTCCACATATTGTTGTCTATCGCTTAGATAGCTTTCAAACCATCTAAGTGCAGTGCCTCGAACACCATAATGCTCTAGTTTTGAAATTAAAATTTGATGATCAACGGTGTCAAAGGCTTTAGACAAGTCTATAAAAATACCAACTGTATATTCCTTATTTTCAATAGCGGAAGAGATTTTGTCATACAAACAAGCTAGAGCATAAGCAGTGGAGTGATGTTTGCGAAAACCATACTGATTATCAGAGAGAATTTTATAGACATTGAGAAACCTTAAAAGACGATTGTACATGACTCTCTCTAAAATTTTAGAGAATGCAGGTAAAACAGACACGGGTCTGTAATTTGTAAATACCGTATTTATTTGACTATAAGCCGAGCGATTTTTCCGTTAAATTAAACCACCGAGAGTAAATTTTCCACCAGAGAATATGGGGCGCCGTTTGTAAATTTATTATTACCCGGGCTGCGCGCGTCTCGCGCGGCGCCCGGGTCTTAAACTACCGACGATTATTCTTTTTCGTCGTCGAGTATCATCCACAAATGGCACTTCCGGCGTTTCTGCGCAAGCGCTAACTATTTTTAACAACAGTGATGCGTGTTGTCACGTACGGGAAAATGTCGATTCATCTTGTGGCTTTTGAAGTCTGAACAAACAATATGTTAAGAGAAGTGTCTATGCGAATGTTTGCAAGTTCAACGGCGAGAAGAAAGCTTTTAACATGAGTAAACTTAATGGCAGATGGACTGCTTCAGGAGATTGCGAGTAGTCTCTAATTTTGGCGACGGATTTTGGGGCCACGTGCGCGCGCGAAGTTGCGAGGAGACGCGACGCGAGGGGAGCGCCAAAAATTAGAGACTACAGACAAAGGGAGTTTGACCTTTCCCGGACGAGTGATTCGGAAGTGTAAATCTCATATCAACAGCAAGAATGATGCCTGTTGTCACGTATTGGAAAACGTCGATTCACCTTGTGTCTTTGAAGTCTGAACAACTAATATGTTAAGAGAAGTGTCTATACGAATGTTTGCAAGTTCAACAGCGAGAAGAAAGCTTTTAACATGACCAAAATTTAACTCCAGATGGATTGCCGCCGTGTTCCCCGTATCGGGTGTCTGGAGAACTCAGACCTAGAAAACTCAGACCTCAGACCTAGAAAACTCAGCCCCCCCCCACCCCCCCCCCCAAGTCTGGAAAACTCAGACCCCCTCAAAACTATACAAATTTTCAAAGTCAAATAAACGTGGACAAAATAAATTATCGCCGTTCAGTGCGCTGAAATGTTACACCGTCTATTTATCGCAGATAACAAACACTTCACGTTATTATAATCGGCTCCGGAGCACGAGACCTAGAATACTCATATATGATTTATATATAATGCCTTTTGCTGTGCTGCATGAATGTCATTATTTATAAATAATGACTTAAGCGCTTGGCAAATGTCATTATTTATAAATAATGACTTTAGCAGCGCTTGCAAAATTTCATGGTTTATAAATCATGAATTTCGCGGCGCTTGGCAAATTCCATGGTTTATAAATCATGACTTTAGCGGCGCTTGCAAAATTTCATGGTTTATAAATCATGAATTTAGCGGCGCTTAGCAAATTCCATGGTTTATAAATCATGACTTTAGCAGCGCTTGCAAAATTTCATGGTTTATAAATAATGAATTTAGCGGCGCTTAGCAAATTCCATGGTTTATAAATCATGACTTTAGCGGCGCTTGCAAAATTTCATGGTTTATAAATAATGAATTTAGCGGCGCTTAGCAAATTCCATGGTTTATATATCATGACTTTAGCGGCGCTTGCAAAATTTCATGGTTTATAAATAATGAATTTAGCGGCGCTTAGCAAATTCCATGGTTTATAAATCATGACTTTAGCGGCGCTTGCAAAATTTCATGGTTTATAAATAATGAATTTAGCGGCGCTTTGCAAATTCCATGATTTATAAATCATGACTTTAGCGGCGCTTGCAAAATTTCATGGTTTATAAATAATGAATTTAGCGGCGCTTGCAAAATTTCATGGTTTATAAATAATGACGTGGCGGTTGGGCGCCAAGTGTAAAAGTATGCCAAGTGTAAAAGTACGCCAAGTGTAAAAATACGCCAAGTGTAAAAATATGGCCGCCGTGAAGTGTAAAAATATTATTTACTCAACAGTTTGGTACAATTTTTGGTATTTCGTACATTGCAAATGTAGTCGTTTGGTCATAAAAAGGGAGCTTTCGCAAAGACGACGGCCGAAAATATAAATTCTCGTTTTTGTATAAACTCTTTCGCGATTATTTCAATTTGTTTAGCTTGTAAGATGCCAACAATATAAACCAGGGACTAAATTACTATAAACGGCGTTACAGCAAGAGAAAGAAAGTGACATTTACCGTAACGCACTCACGTTCTTGAGAAAACCTAAAATTTGGTCATTTCACGTTATTGTTTTTATTTTGCAGAGGACAGTAAACACATGTACCAAAACGTACGTGCGGAGTCATTGTTTGTTATTGTTTTGTGGCATTCTCGTTGCCGTTACCGTTCTCGTTGCTAAAGCTCCCTATATATAAATTTCCACTGTACAACCTTTGCGTGACTTTGCGATTTCTAAATCGCAGCAACATAACTTTGCCATTTACAAATCGCAAGGAAGATGACTTGGCCCAGCGTAAATTTATGCCATCGATAGCGCGACAAATTGTAATTTATTCAGTTTAAGGCGGGGAATAGTGAGTCAAGAAACTAATCATTATGGCGTCTCGGGAATCGTTGTCTAACGTTATTACTGAAGCTGTTTCTCGAGCAGTCAATGACGCCCTGAACAGCGCTTTGTCTCGGGTAAGTTCTTCAACCATATTACAATTTAGTCCTCTGAAACAGTCAACGATACTGAATTACTGTTTCTCAAGTTAGATATGCGTTGTTTTTCTAGAGTTCGCATAACACTAGCGTGCAACAAGCAGCCCCTGCCATTACGGCCACGAGGCAACAGACAAACTAAGGGCCTGTTCACATGGAGGTGGGGGACCCTAAGAAGGTGATGTCCCCCACCTACCCGTGGTCAAAAAAAGCTAGCTAGGCTTCACATGCAACCCCGGGGCGCTGGGGTGAGGTTTAAAATGCTATCGTGTGGTCTCTAAGAACGTATATTGACAAAAGAATTCAGAGATAATTGCCCGGATGAGTATCACCCCACACCACCGCCAGCATTCACATGGAGAAAACTCAACCCAGCTAAGCGGGTTACCCGCCCTGGCTGACCGGTGAGGTACCCCACATCACAGGTAAACGCGATCGAGAAAGAAAGAGAGATTGTATGGAGAAATTGGTAACCCCACCTAGGTGGGGGACCTCACCTTCCTGGGGTCCCCCACCTCCATGTGAACAGGCCCGAAATAAAAAACTTAGGACAGCCAGACAAACTGCGAGCTCATTAGGGCCTGTTGACATGGCGGTGGTGGACCTCAGGAAGGTGAGTTACCCCATCTAACCGTGGTCAAAAAAAGCTGGCCTTCACATGCAACCCCGGGGCGCTTGGGTGAGGTTTAAAATGCTATCGCGTGGTCGCTAGGAACGTATATTGACAAAGGAATTCAGAGACAATCAGGGTCAGCATCAACATCACCCCATAAGATTCCAGCTTATTAAGGTTTATTTGAAGGCTTTTTGCTGATCTAGAGAAGATCACTAGATCGTCCGCATATAAGAGACAATTGATAGACTTATCACCTAGCGTAATGTCGGTTGGACTCGCCGTATTTAGGAATTTTGGTAGACCACTCAGATAGAAATTAAAAAGAGTAGGTGACAACATGCAACCTTGCTTTACCCCGGCAAAACAGGGAAATGATTCGGTTAAATTGTTATCAATTTTAATTGCCGATTTATCATTTGAGTACATGGATATTAAAACGTCTAGGAAACGTCCTTGAATGCCTTCTTTTCTCAGTTTGTCGAATAGTTTTTGTCGGGGTATACAGTCAAAGGCTTTTCTAAAGTCGACGAAGCATGAAAAGAGTAAATTTCGGTGCTTCTGTGGTTTAGATTTCACGTACTTGTCAATAAGCATTTTTAATGTGAAGATGCTATCAACTGTGCCGTACATTTTTCTGAAACCCCCTTGTTCAGCTTTCAAAATTCCTTTTTGAACCATGAAGTTGTACAGTCGATTGTTAAGTATTGATGTAAAGAGCTTGCCTAACGCAGAAAGCAAAGTGATACCTCGGTAATTTTCGACTTTGGATCGATCATCCTTTTTGTGAATAGGTACAATGAGGCCAAAACTCCAAAGAGTAGGGTATTTGCCAGTATCTAAGATTCGATTAAATAAGTTTATTAAATGCCCTTTAATGTCGTCCTTTCCGATTTTTATTACTTCATTTAATATATTATCGATACCTGGAGATTTGTTTGCCTTCAGTTTGGTAATTGCAGCTTCAAGCTCTTCATCAGTTATTGGATAATCAAGTGGGCCTTCCACTCTTTCGTTGCTGTGGGTTTCCATATTCGTCTCCAGATTTGGTATATTATTTAAAGGGGTCGCATTCTGTTGCTTAAAGTATTTATAAAACTGTTCCGTACACACTGTTTCAGCTCCATGTGTTTTTCTTTTTCCTACACTAAAGATTTGTCCGATTTGTCGCCAGGTCTCTTTGGAGTTCTTCATATCGATATTAGACATGCCTTTACTGATATACTCCCGTTTCTTCCGTCTACAAGTTTGTTTGAACCTCTTCTTTTTGTCGCGCAATAGTTGTCTAAGTTCTGAATTATTAACGTTTTTAGAAATTTTCTTCCCGAGGGATTGCAAGTTTTCTTTTTCTGTTTCGCATTCCTGATCAAACCATTTGTTTTGTGATTTGCATTTAATTTTGCTGCCTCTTGCTTTCAATCCAGCTTCTTTGCATGCTTCCACCAAAGTTTCACTTATTAATTCAGACGCAGTATCGATGTTATCATGTTTTACGGCTGCTTTTAACCTGGATTGAACTGTTTGCGATTCGAGACCATCCTTAAGTCTGTCCTTAGACTTGATATTCCAGAAAAGCCTATTATATTCGGTTAGGATGAGTTCGGCTGATGTTTCAAGCGAGTCTCGGTTAACAAAGTTAGCTTTTATCGCGAATGATAGGTGACAGTGATCCGATAAATGTGGCATTAGTGGATTAACAATAAGATATTGCACATTCCTTAGCATACTTTTTGATCCTATGACATAATCAACAACACTGCTACCGTTATAATGAAAGCAGGTCTTTTTACCTTCCAGGTCACCAACAATTCTTCCATTAAAGATTCGTAAATTTAACGCTGTGCATGTTTCTAACAAATTTCTCCCCCTAGCGTTCACGGTACCTGAATCTTGTGACCGTCTTACGCATTGTTCGTCATTCTCATAGTCCTCAGGGACATTCAGGAAAGTGCTGTCATCCTCCAAGACCGTTTCCTGAATGTCACCCGTTCGTGCATTATAATCACCCTGAACAATTATGTCACCCTTTTGTGAAAGTAAAAACATTTCTTCTTCTAATTCCCCAATTAAATCTTCGCTGCTATTTCTTTCATAATTCGGTGGGCTTAAATAAACTGTTCCTAGGTATATATCCTTGTGAAAGTTAAAGTAAGTTTTATCAAGTTTACACCATATTATGTTCTTGTTTTCAGACGGGATGTAGCTGACTCCTTTAGCGAGATTTTGATTTATATATACAGATAGTCCCCCGGAAGATCGGTTTCCCGATTGATTCCTACACTTAATAAAATGTTTAAATTTACTTATATTCATCTCTGATTCATAAGTTGCATGTGTTTCAACAAGTGCAAAAATGTCATGCTTGTTAATTACGCCAAAGAAATCGTCTGTTTTTAGTTTATTTCCTAGAATGCTACTGTTAAAACCATTCAAATTCCAGAACCCTATTCGCACATGACGTGACACACGGAATGGGAAAAGAAAATGGAGAGGGATTACTTATCTCATCATTAGCATCTCGCTCTCTCTTAAATACTCTGCAATTAGGTTGAGAGCTTGTAATGGTTGATTATTGTGATAGGTCCTTCTTCGGCGTTCGTTGTAGGGCTGTTCTCTCTGAGGACCGACTGGGACGCGGGCCAAACCACATCGATTCCTTGGCAAGCTTTCCAGGTTTCTGCCCCGGAGTCCTAGGTGATGTTTGATGTTCGTTACAAGTTTCTTTGTACCGATTTTGTTGTTCAGGTGAACGTCATCATAGAATACTTGCTCAATTAACTCTTTTCCATCCAACGTCACACATATGTGATGATAAATACTGCTTCCTTTTTATGGTTTATTTCTTGTTTAAAGTTTGTCAGAACGTTATAATAATTGTGTGAATAGGACCAACTGTGTTTTAGCAATCATTAAAGCTAAAAATAACGACTACAATACCAGAATTCCGCTGCATATCACCGATCGTTTAACAGCAAAGCCCAAAATGCTTGTTTTTTGGCCAGAGAATAACACCAAAATTTACACATTTTTGTGGCCAACTTTTTAATAAGAAAAACTGCCCAAATATCAAGATTCTACATTTACAGCAAACCTCAAGCTCTCTCCTTATTATCAGCTATGAAACGTTTCTCTCACATTTGGTGCCTGCCACGTTTCAGCCCGTTTCTGAGATCCAATCTTGTGTGTCTTAACTGGACTCGTTCACGGCCGAAAAGAATTCTGGGAACTGTAACCACGCCGCGAGCATAGAACTCTCCTTCAGTTCATTACATAGTTTTTTCGATAAGTGCTGAGCCACCCGGTGCTACCAGCAAAATGTTGCATCGATGAGTATTTTTAGCGGTCAGAACTAGCCCACATTGCCTCGTTAGCTCCCCGAATCCACTTGCAGAAAGACAAGAGAGACAGGTTCCATATCGAGCCACCATCATCACAACAGAGCGTGTTTGGCATCTCCATCAACATAAAACCGCCTCTCACCTCTTGTTTCTTTCAAAGGCTTGCCTTTACCCACATTCTAGCTTAATGATGCCAGCATGGGGGCTTCTGCAGAGGAAAATGGCTCAGAAAAGCACTCTAAAACTGACAATTGCACCACAGTCAAGCGATTCCACTGACTCGACAAACAACAGCCACTCGGATGCATCACGTGACTCTAAAGCCTGGGTCCCCAGTATTTCAAGACAGCAGATATTTTCATAATAACTCCATATATGAAGAAGTTAAGAGCCCCAGACCATTTATTGCCCAAAATCTGGTGAAATAAATAGCACCCACTTGGATCGAAAAGGGTTAAGGGAAACAATGGATGTCACGTGACCAAGTATTTGACACCTTCAGGGAACAGAAATAGTAATCCTTGACTGAGTTATATGGTTGGGTTGGGATTACATACATAACGTCAGCTGCTTTGCCCTCTGGGTCAGTTCCTTGGCTTAGGGCTAGGTTTGGGTTCGGGATGATCTTTGGGCCTCCACAAGTCACGTGACATGCATTCTCACCACACTGCAACACCGTCGGGCAACTGGCCGCAGGGCGTTGTCCTTATTGAACCCAAAACATTTCGCACTAACATAGTAATTTCAAAAATTGACCACCCCTCTACTTTCATTTTGTAAGTTTAAAACTATATTAAGCTCGCCAAAGCCTTTAGCAATCAACCCCCCTCTCTAAATCCTTATTCTTTACTTGGTTTTGTACAAAACGTTCTGGTGTTACTACTAGCATGGATTCTTACCAGTTTAGATATTTTGCAACATCGAAATGCCAAAATAATAGCAAATGGTAATGTTGATTAAGTTTCCGTAGTTGTCGCACGTTACTCTTTTATTGTCGATGAAAGTCACATCTAGATCCGTGCAAAAGCTTTCGTATTTGCGGTTTATTTCATCAATAAGCTGGTTTTTACTGTTGTTCCGTGGGACGTAGGTCACTCCTGAAATTGCTATCGTACTGTTCGGCCATCTATGCTTTAGATTGACGATGCAGCTTTCCATGTTTGTTCTTATTTCGTTTGCGGTCAGTTTGCCAACATCATTTATACCGGAATGGATTACAATGTAATCATAATCATTTCTTTCCTGCATGTGGTTGATGAACTGCCTAATTTCCCTCGTTCCCCCAGCGATGATATGTTTATTTACATAACGATTCGGGGCAAACTTACGTTGCTGTATTCCTCTTATTATCGAATCCCCTAACAACAGCACCGGTCCCTTTGATAATTGCTCATTTGGGTTGGACACATGATTCTGATTTGAAGAGGATGTAAAAACAAGTTGATCGTCTGGCTGGGAGCTTGGTGGTTGCGTTCTTGCAACAGAGGGACTTAAAGTAGTAGCAGATGATGGATTAGGTTGCGTGCTTGGTGGGTTAGATTCAACGATCGAGCGATTTTCCTCGACTAAAGTTTCATACCTGTTAGACGTAGCTACTGCGTACGTATACTCATTTGAGTCCGCTATTACCGTTGAAAGTTGTGGTGAAGAGTCTTGATGGCTTGTTTCTTGTAGCTGTGCGATGAGTGACTGCTCGGATATACACACTTGATTTTTTTATCTCATTGAGTTGTTGTAAAATGTGCTTGATCGAGTCTTCGGTAGATGATGCTTTCTTGGAGTCTCCCCCCCCCCCCCCTCTGACAGAAGAAGTTTTATTTAAGTAGTTTTGTTCCCTCAGTTTTTTTCAGCGGAATACTACGTAATGACAACTAGGGACTGCTTCAGTTGCTGCAATGGATGTCGTAGACTGGAAAAATTCCTCCACAGTTGTTAAGTTCCAAAGCCATTGATATGTTGTTTCATTAATGTTAGGTACTTTGCAATCCTGTATTGCGGCCACTTTCTTTGGTACGAGAGATGGAAATTAAACTTACTGTGGTCAGCCCGTTGATACTGTCAAATTAGTTTGACATGTTAGTGACCTTATTCATGGTTTGAACGTACATTGTAACGTCAGAAAAAACTAAAATTAAAAATTTTGAGTTTTTACTTTCATCAGGTAAAAGTAATTTTAAAGATATATCTAATGGCCTGTTTATTGGACGTTTTCCAAAATGCGTGACATTTGGATTGTTTGTGAGATACAATTGTGTTCCTTATACGAAATACGAAAATATCGATTCGCTTCCTGTTTTCGAGGTCTGAATAAGCAGTCCCTAGTTGTCATTACGTAGTATTCCGCTGAACAAAACTGAGGGAACAAAACTACTTAAATAAAACTTTTTCTGTCAGAGGGGGGGGGGGGGAAGAAAGACTCCAAGACAGCTAAAATAAAAGGAATGCCGTTCTTAATAATAAAATACAATTATGAAAGCAGTGTTCATAAAACTCAGTATAAAAGTACACGAAATACATGTACAAAAAATACGTCAAGTCATTAATTATTTTGCTAACTCAACACAGAACCAGCGGCTTTAGCTGAATATTTTCCAACCATTCAGATAGAAATGAAAATGTTTCCAGCAATAAGTGCCAACAGGACAGCTTTGTGAGTTTACTCCATGTGAATGCTGGAGGTGGGGTGGGGTGATGTTGATGCTGACCCTGATTGTCTCTGAATTCCTTTGTCAATATACTTTCCTAGCGACCACGCGATAGCATTTTAAACCTCACCCAAGCGCCCCGGGGTTGCATGTGAAGGCCAGCTTTTTTTGACCACGGTTAGATGGGGTAACTCACCTTCCTGAGGTCCACCACCGCCATGTCAACAGGCCCTAATGAGCTCGCAGTTTGTCTGGCTGTCCTAAGTTTTTTATTTCGGGCCTGTTCACATGGAGGTGGGGGACCCCAGGAAGGTGAGGTCCCCCACCTAGGTGGGGTTACCAATTTCTCCATACAATCTCTCTTTCTTTCTCGATCGCGTTTACCTGTGATGTGGGGTACCTCACCGGTCAGCCAGTTTTCTCCATGTGAATGCTGGAGGTGGTGTGGGGTGATACTCATCCGGGCAATTATCTCTGAATTCTTTTGTCAATATACGTTCTTAGAGACCACACGATAGCATTTTAAACCTCACCCCAGCGCCCCGGGGTTGCATGTGAAGCCTAGCTAGCTTTTTTTGACCACGGGTAGGTGAGGGACATCACCTTCTTAGGGTCCCCCACCTCCATGTGAACAGGCCCTTAGTTTGCCTGTTGCCTCGTGGCCGTAATGGCAGGGGCTGCTTGTTGCACGCTAGTGTTATGCGAACTCTAGAAAAACAACGCATATCTAACTTGAGAAACAGTAATTCAGTATCGTTGACTGTTTCAGAGGACTAAATTGTAATATGGTTGAAGAACTTACCCGAGACAAAGCGCTGTTCAGGGCGTCATTGACTGCTCGAGAAACAGCTTCAGTAATAACGTTAGACAACGATTCCCGAGACGCCATAATGATTAGTTTCTCGACTCACTATTCCCCGCCTTAAACTGAATAAATTACAATTTGTCGCGCTATCGATGGCATAAATTTACGCTGGGCCAAGTCATCTTCCTTGCGATTTGTAAATGGCAAAGTTATGTTGCTGCGATTTAGAAATCGCAAAGTCACGCAAAGGTTGTACAGTGGAAATTTATATATAGGGAGCTTTAGCAACGAGAACGGTAACGGCAACGAGAATGCCACAAAACAATAACAAACAATGACTCCGCACGTACGTTTTGGTACATGTGTTTACTGTCCTCTGCAAAATAAAAACAATAACGTGAAATGACCAAATTTTAGGTTTTCCCAAGAACGTGAGTGCGTTACGGTAAATGTCACTTTCTTTCTCTTGCTGTAACGCCGTTTATAGTAATTTAGTCCCTGGTTTATATTGTTGACACCTTACAAGCTAAACAAATCGAAATAATCGCGAAAGAGTTTATACAAAAACGAGAATTTATATTTTCGGCCGTCGTCTTTGCGAAAGCTCCCTTTTTATGACCAAACGACTACATTTGCAATGTACGAAATACCAAAAATTGTACCAAACTGTTGAGTAAATAATATTTTTACACTTCACGGCGGCCATATTTTTACACTTGGCGTATTTTTACACTTGGCGTACTTTTACACTTGGCATACTTTTACACTTGGCGCCCAACCGCCACGTCATTATTTATAAACCATGAAATTTTGGAAGCGCTGCTAAAGTCATGATTTATAAACCATGGAATTTTCCAACCGCCGCTAAAGTCATGATTTATAAATCATGGAATTTGCAAAGCGCCGCTAAATTCATTATTTATAAACCATGAAATTTTGCAAGCGCCGCTAAATTCATTATTTATAAACCATGAAATTTTCCAACCGCCGCTAAAGTCATGATTTATAAACCATGGAATTTGCCAAGCGCCGCTAAATTCATTATTTATAAACCATGGAATTTGCCAAACGCCGCTAAATTCATTATTTATAAACCATGAAATTTTCCAACCGCCGCTAAAGTCATGATTTATAAACCATGGAATTTGCCAAGCGCCGCTAAATTCATTATTTATAAACCATGGAATTTGCCAAACGCCGCTAAACTCATGATTTATAAACCATGGAATTTGCAAAGCGCCGCTAAATTCATGATTTATAAACCATGAAATTTTGCAAGCGCTGCTAAAGTCATTATTTATAAATAATGACATTTGCCAAGCGCTTAAGTCATTATTTATAAATAATGACATTCATGCAGCACAGCAAAAGGCATTATATATAAATCATAGAATTATGCTCATGGCCTGAAATTTCATTATTTATAAATAATAAATTTGCACAACTGGCAAACTTCATTATTTATAAATAACAGATTTACGACTGCTTTGCCTAACTTCATGATATATAAATAATTTTGTAAGACATAGCTTTATTTATAAATAAGGAAAAAAACGGCTTGAATTTAGTCTAAATAAATTTACAAACGGCGCCCCATAATTTTAGAAGGGGGTTCGGCTTATAGCCGATAACTTTCGGGGGAAAAATTTTCAAAGACCAAAAGACAACAATGAAAATGAGAGCCAAAAACAAGTTTTCTGTGTTATCATTGACTTTTGTATATGTGGTGGCTCGTAAAGGAGCCATTTGCTAGTTTCGCTTTAAGGAAGCTTTCATCAGTCGTCGTTGACATCACACTTCACCCGTTTGTTGCTTCACATACCCTACTATAAGCTTGTTATCTCCACGGAAGTCGTCACATTTCCTGTGAATTAATTGGGTCTACTTTGTAATGTTATTTGTGGAAGAAATTCTTCAATAAACTTGAGCAAAACCATCCTGTTTCTCCTTTTGGGATCAAGCGCAACCGAGCGTGACTCAAAGCACGTTGCTGGCTTGGTAACCTCTCACTCACGTAGCCCGCCAGGTTTTTCAAGATGGCGAGTCGTTTACAACTTCGATCTTTTGTGTTTTGGAAATGTTTCGAGTGTTTTTGGCATAAAAAGGTTCCAAACATTTCCTAAAAGTTACAAGGTTCGTTAAAATTCCTTTATGGTGAAGGTATGGCATTGCATTTTTTAGATTTTCAACACAATTCTCGCTGAAGTGTGGCACACGATCCATGCGTTTTTTTTCTCCACGGAACTTCGGTATTCAATTTTCGAGTCTCGGCTTATAGCCAAGAGTTTTCTGGGTTTTTTTGGTGAACATCTGGTCACTACTCCACTTGCTAAGGTTAGGGTCTCGGCTTATAGCCGGGATCGGCTTATAGACGAATAAATACGGTATATCCTGTTCACCAGATTTAAATAAAGGAATAACTCGAGCAATTTTTAATTGATTTGGCACAATACCAGAGGTGATGGATAAGTTAATCAAGCTAGTAACAGGGGAGATTATTATATCAATAGTATCTTTAATTAAGTTCATAGAAATATTGTCATGACCTACAGCATTACCTGAACGACAAGTACGACATATTTCAATAATTTCCTCCTCATTTGCAACTTCAAGAAATATTGAATTGACTAGTCTGGGGGGTAAAAAAGAACTATGCGACTTTTCTCAAGCAGGAATTTTGCTAGCTAAATTAGGGCCAATGTTAGTAAAATATTTACAAAAAAGATTAGCTATTTCCTTTGGATCGGAAATTTCACGAGAATCTGCCCTAAATACGGATGGTAGACCACGCTTACCTTTATTTCTATTAAGAATTTCATTGAGAACTTTCCAAATGGCCTTAACATTTGATTTTAGTTTCTCAATTTGTTTTTCATAATATAAACGCTTAGCAACTCGAAGAGAATGGGTGAGTTTGTTTTTGTAAGACTTGTATGCATTTTCATTAGAAGAGTTAGGGTTATTAAGAAAACACTTATACAACATATTTTTCTTCTTAATGGAATTAGCAAGACCTTTAGTAAACCAAGGCTTACGAGAATTGAACCGCTTCACTTTCTTTTTTTTGAGTGGAAAACACCGATCATAAATTGAAACAAACTTTACAATAAAGATTTTATAAGCGCAAGATGGATCATCTAAACCAGGTATTTCAGCCCAGTTTATCCTACCTAAGTCATCTTTAAATGCACTTAGATTATGCGCATTTTTTTCACGAAAGATTACGTATTTGTCCTTGTCACTGGTGCTATTATTATTCAAAACAAGTGAAAAAATCGATAAATGGTCAGATATGTCATTGAGAAAAAGACCACTTATTGAAGGACAAAGTGGATCGTTCGTGAAAATGTTATCTATCAGTGAAGCTTTGTTCGCCGTAATTCTAGTGGGACGTGTAATGAGTGGGAAAAGCATCCTAGAGTACAACAAATCCAAGAAGTCACTTGTCGCTTTATGGCAATGGTGATTAATTAGATTTAAATTCCAGTCACCCATTAAAAATACAAGCTTATTTTCTTTGGTGATATAAAGATCGGGAGGCTTCTCCCGCCTAGCTTTGCGCAAAACCTGCTCCCTCTGTTTCCAATCTCTTAATCTGCACACGATGGTTCTCGGTTGATTCCGGTTTGCTTGCCCCGACTTGGTTATCCGCCTTTCCACCCGGTGAGCCCTTTCGATGTCAACTTCAAGGTCCAGGTTATCCTTGATCGCTCGCTTAACCTTAGCTTCTGCGTCTTCCCAAGTTTCATTGTCAGATTCCGGGATTCCATTCACACGGATGTTATTTCTCCGACTTTGATTTTCGAGATACTCCATCTTTTGGGAATGAGATGCAAGGTCCTTGCTAATTTTATCAAGTTCTTTGTTAACATCTTCCAGCTTAACATGAATTGGTTTCAGCTCGTCCACATCTTTTTGAGTATATTGCAAACCAGTTTTCATCTCCTGCACATCCTTCACTACACTGTCCACCCTCAAAGTCAATGAATGAATCGTTGACTCAAATAGCGACATAAATGTGGATTCCTGCACCTTTAACAATTCTCGAACGGTGGCTAGAGTTACGTAATCTCCTTCGACGCCATCCACCGACGAATCCTGTTGAGAATCCAGAGCGGTTGCACCCTTTGATTGTTGTTTTTGTGTTCTTCCCATTTCTTAAAGACGAAGATTAATAAGAAGAGCTACTTCTTAAGAATAAACAAATTACTAATAGAGCAAATTACGCGAAAGAAAACTAGAAATTTAGGTAAATGTTTGCGGAGCTGTCCAAGACACGTCCACACGCCATGACTCGACTCGATTCAAAACTCGAAAACACAAGGCGAATCGTTTCCGTGTATGTGACATGTTTCTCAGAAGCCATCCAGATGTCACGCATTGTAAAAAAACCCTCGAAATTCAAACTGCTCTATTTTCAAAACAAAGCGTGTTACTTGGCTTAAAATGTCCTTTACCTGATGAAGGTAAAAAATCTAAATGTTTAAGTTTAGTTTTTTTTCTGACGTCACGTGAAAACCTTGTCTCTAAATATAGAACTGTCACAGCGATTTGAATTGTGGTATAATCTGGATCAAATGACATCAAAACAACTTTGCGATTTTCTAAATATAGAACTGTCACAACGTTCTAATTAGAGTCGATACTCACAGCACGTGCGAGGCTTCCAACCTTGTCTTAAGCCTGGTTCTCATATGCCACCGACCTACCTGCGATGACTTGCGGTTTAATCGCCGGTTGATTTGATTTTTCTTCCAAATTACATCGCAGTGGTGCCCCAGGTGTACCTGCGACGTGTCCCCGGTGAACGTAAAATAGCGCTCCAAATCAGTATCGTTTCGCACTCTTTCTTCACAAGCTAACTATCCTTCAAGCATGGATAAAACACTGACAGCTTTCGCTAGTTTGAGTTGCTTGTAAGGAGATGTATACAAAGAAAGCGTCAAGACAAACGGGAAAGCCGTAAGTGAAAGTTTTGAGCTCTCTGCCCTATGCACAAAGAAAGGAGCCAACACGGACAGCAAGATTTGTAGTAAATGGCCCTATAATTCCTTAAACATCAATTAAGGCTGTTATTTGGGTAAGACCGGGCTTGTTCAGCGCTGGGTTCTACCATCCGATATTTTGGATGTAGCAAATTGTGGGATATATTTGCCGGTCGCCGACTACGTTCTCATAAAATATTTCTATTGCCGGCGTTCCGGAAGAACCGCCGACGTACCTGCGAAGTTGAACTCAAGTCAACTTCGCAGGCATGCCGGCGGTAAGGACCTGCGATGGTTCTTGTTACCGGCGGCGTATGTTCTCATATGTCTGAACAGTATCCCAGGCATTACCTGCGTCTATGTCGCAGGTTGGTCGGCGGCATGTGAGAACCAGGCTTTAAATTCGGCAAACCTTTTCACGCGGACAGTCTGTACTGTATTAAAATCTAGCTTCACAACTTTACAAAGATATGTGCAGGAAAATTTGTTTCGGCAGTGGAAGTGGATTATTTAACCTTGGGTTGATGTTTAACATACACTATTCACGCCACCATCTCCATTTGTCGTGACATTCCTTTTCGTTCGCAGAAAACATACACTCATTTTCTTGTCGTTTAGAAACTCTAGTTTGCTATTGGTTCAAATAACTTCCGGTTACTATTGTGAAGGCTGGTGTTTTCCCTTAAGATACGTCTTTTGTTATAAAGTTGTCAAGTTGTAAGAATAAGCGTCTACGGACGACAACTTGTTATTGTACACGCCTTGACTCGGCAAACGTGTTACAGAATTAAATTTTGAACACCTGATCGCTAGCCGGTTGAGGGGCTGATCGTTGGCTGGCCACGCGAAAGCCTCGTGATTGTTTAACAGTTGTTCGCCGTGAAATAAGCGATAGACGTACAAATCTGAGGCAAAATTACATATATGGATACTTTATGAAGTATTCCCAAACCGGGTTTTGCAATACTTGCAATCTGAAGAAAATGAAATGATACTGAACAAAAAGGCTAAAATTGATAAATATTAAAATATTTGTATACAATCTAGATAAAATGAATGATGACTGAGCTTGGTGAAATTGGCTCTGGTTTTGTACTCTGTAGTTTACTGATGGTGAAATTTATGCACAGGAACACATTACCATTTCACAACACAGCAACAAGCGTCTCCTTTATTTAATCTAAAGATATTTTAGGTTGCTTTCCGTAAAATCCTTTATAGGAATGGACAACTTTATGACTAAAATCTGGACTCACCCTCATAATAATAATGAAGTACTTGTGGTCTAACAAAACCACGAACTCTTAATCTGAATTTTTCTTTTTGGATTTTGATCAGTCGGCAGATGTGGTAAGATTCTATTACCAACAGGCAGATCAGCTTTGGGTATTATTAATTTACGAGTTGGGTCTCTTGATCTATCAGTTGAGACAGTTAACACAGGCATGTATATCAAATTCTATTTGTGTACGGTGCTGTTGGTTTTCCCCTAACGATTCAAAACAATAAAAGTTGCTGTAAACACCAGTGTTGATAAGACTATAAGGCGACTGTCGTCGTTTGATCTTCGTACAATTAAAGTCATGTCAGAAATAAACGAAATTACACGAATGATCACGCAAATAACCACTGACAGGAATGTGTCAACGTGGCGCTTGGTACTCACAAGATCCTGGGTTACCAAGCAACCACGAGCCAGGCTCCGGGGCACCCAACGAAGCCAAATGAACCAAAAGCTGCAGAAAGGCATTTTAGGTACCTTATGGTGTTTGAAGTCTGTTTTAAGTGATCTGATCTGATCTGATCTGCTCGGATTACTTAACTGAAATTTTAAGAGGCCGAAAATGTTAGAGAACAAAATCTTCCTTTGAAAAAATGCTAGCTGACATTTTTGACTGCCAAAAATAGCATATACGACCTTTCCGAAAACCACAGGGGCTATCATGTCTCTATTGCGAATCTTTTAGGCCACGCTTCAGTCAGGAAAATCTGAGTGCAACTCTTTAATAAAGCCTCAGGCGAACTACCATCCACCGAACAGATATCTACCGAAACTTGTCGTTGGGTGCACCTGCAGGCTCCGGACCTTGTCCGCTCCAAGATGGAGCACGGTAACAACAGCCAGTTTGACTGTTCGTTTATGTAAAGCTTAGTTAGCTTTTCTACAATTACATTCCAGGACGTATGGTTTGTTTTTGAGAGAGAAAAAGTCCAGAATTTCCTCTGAAACGAAGAAGGGTTTTCTCGAGACCAAAGAACTGCTAAGAGCTTGTACTGAGCTACTTTTTACTCGAACTAATCTTTAAAATGTATACTGAGGTACATAAATTTGGTTTACACAAACTGACTAAGTAACTAGCACCTCGTGCTGTTCATGTGCTGCTGGTTGTGTCGTGAAATGGGATGACCAGGTCTCGGTCGGTTTAGGCCTCAAATGCTGTCATCTATCAAGAGGTTCCTTCCGCTGTAAAACCACTTGTTCCAGAAGAACTTCGTCATGGTATAACAGAAGGCAGTCTCCGCAGCATGTAGCACTACGGTTATGACTTTAACTCCAGAGGAGACCTCCTTAGAGTAGTACAGCCCAGTCACTTGATAAGCAGCCTGAGCTGTAGTTGCAACAGACATGTAGAAATATTCAAAATTAAAAACGACGAGCGTCAAAATGTAAGCAACACGAGCCAGGCGGAATGTGGGCAGAGTAGATTCCTTCCACGGTGTGGGAACCCCATTCCACAGGTACACAACAAGAGTGGTGGGTATAGCCATAAAAATATAATCGATCTCAATCAACGTGTTCTCTGCTGGCAGCCCAGAGACTATGACGACGATCTTGGAAATAACAAAGGCTATCAGTTGAAGGAAGAGTGACCAGAACCGTGCGTGCTTTGAGTTTGATCGAAGAGAGGAGAGATATCCCTGATAATCAGGCACTTTCACGAGAACTGCAATGGCAATCAGGGTGTTGATAACGGAAGTCATCTGCCATGCAATTTCCAGTGCATTTGCGTGCGAGAAGAGGGTGAAGTTTTTACAGCTATAACCGGTATGTTTTTCTCGGAACATGCAATCGTTGACATGAATACTGAACAGAACGAGAGCAGAGAATCGCCAAAGAAGAAGGCTAAAGTAAGCGACGAATGCAATCACTTTCATACACTCTGGACGACCGCACCAGCGGCTCTTATTTGGATCCAAAGGCTCTGCTAATTCTACGATGATGGGAGTGGTCTCCGATTCGGACATTTTATCCTCTGAGTACCGAAAAAATGTTAGCCTCCGTTGACCAAGCGGAATCTTTCAAAGATAGACACTGGGAGACGTACGCTTGATTTGAGTGTGAAAAACTATGAAATACTGTGTGAAAATCAGGTGTTTTGCTTGTGATTCATGTGGATGGTAATCTTTGCGCCTAGGTGTGAAACGAAATTGTGTAATCAGAATTCAAGGAAAGTCCCTGGAAACCTGCAGGTTCAGTTACAGTGGTCACTGGTTTGACTTGAACACGAGGGAACCGCGTTGTGGGCGGGGTAGTTTGTTTCCCACTCTTCTTCGTGCCCCCTAAGGGTAGATCACGTGACCAATCAACCCTTTGTTTGACAGTTTGTGCCGCAGACTTCGATGCTGGAAAAAGGCTTTAAAGATGTACAAAATCCGTAAAATGGCGCCTTTTGTCCGATCATTACCAATATTTCTTCCTATTTTGCTATTTGTTTCGTCTGTGTTTTGCTAGCGTTTGTATTCTTTGTATTCCTGTACCGAACGGACGAGAGCCGCTCGGTTTCTGCGGCGAGATTTCGAGTAGCAGGATAAAACGTCTTCAATAGCCCTACGAGGTATGTCCAGTGTTTTATCCAGCACGCGTCATTTTTCATTGCTTTGACGCTAATCACGATCCGGGGGGGGGGGGAGGGTACTAACCAAATTTTTAATATGGGGAGGCTCCGCCCCGAAGTCCGACCCCTTACCCTTTTATATACCACTTTTGACAGAAAAGGTACCCCTTTCGTATACCTTCATTGACAAATAGCGTAGCGTTCAATAAATTAAACAGTACAGTCATAAGGTATGTGTGTTCGAAATATTTTCATGAAAGGTCCTTATAAACACCCCAATGACAGATTTCCCTACCCTTTCATATACTTCGACTCGTGAAATCCCCACCCTTTCAGATACCTGAAGCGTAAAAAAGGCACCCCTTTCGAGCGGAGCCTCCCCGTATAGGCCATTATAGGGAGTACCCCCCCCCCCCTCCGGGATCACGATGGTGGTTACCACTTAAATGTTGTGTTCGTTTTTGACTCATCTTACTTGCCAAGCGTTAGTCGCGTTTGCTGAAGGTCACTCCGTCCGGCCTCATTTCTTTGGGCCAATGGCCATCGTCCTGTCTACTCAGTCACCCAACGGTTTTTTCGGAAAAGATATTTCACGGAAATCACTCTAAACACTTCGTAATTGATAGCGAAGAATTCCGTCACTTGTTTTGCTCGTGCAAAATGTTAGGAACTGCTCACATTCCACTGAGAAGGAAATATTGTGACCAGCTGGATATAGGCTGCCTCATGGCAGCCAAGTTTTTGTCACCGTGGCGAAGTTTCCTGTTTGGTTCTCCTTTGCTGATTCATTGGGTTGATGTTTAACATACACTATTCACGCCACCATCTCCATTTGTCTTGAGAAGCTACGTGGACGTTATGCTTCTTTCACGTGTGGACCGTCAGTGTGTGGGTACATCAGTAATGGCATGTCAGTTAAAAATATCTTCCATGCCATTGAGTTAATTAATTGTCGTGAAAATGCCTACCTATCAGAAATGTGTCTTGTTTTCATACTCATGTATGGTCGATTTCTATCAAATGTCAATCGCCTTTGTTATTGTACCACTGAGAGATTTTTTACTGATTACGTTGTGTCAGACCTGAACCGCACGTTTTACGACAGTCTTAGTGGAGATCAATATAATTCAGATTGTTTTCTCGAGAATTGGTGCAAAATTGTGGAATGAGCTCTCAATTAACTAACATTCGTAATTTTCCTGAAGATAAATTTAAAAGGAGAATTCGAGCATTCTTATTTAAAATGTTAGAGTCTGATGACTCGTCAGTTACGATCTAGAAGAAATTATATGCAGGGTAATCAAACATTCTTCTTAACTATAACGTGCTGTCTTAATGCCTGTGGTTGGAAACGCAATAGTTCCACAAGATAGTAGCGCGTCCTTTGGTCTTGATTTGATGCTCTAATCAGCTCTTTATTCGGATTTTTACTCACTCTCTCTTTTTTATCAGCGCCGGTTTTCCTCGTTTTAATATCAACTTTATTTTCTTATCAACATATTCTTTTTAGCAGTCTTTCATCTTTCCTTATTTCCTGCCCGCTTAAATTAGCCATGCTACCTGCGGGGCAGGCAATTCTGTATTTATTTAATATCACGTCAATAAAAATCAACTTCAACTTCAAGTTCAACTTCGATTGCTGAATTGTTCGTAACGATGATCTCAAAGTGACACGCTGATAGTAATCTTGATAGCTCATTTGGTGAGATTATGTCGAGGCACGTTTACATTTAGTGTGTACAGCTTACAGCGACGAGAATACCAATCTGTGATTTTAACGGTATTCTTTTCCCTTGCATGGCAGTCTAAAGGTGATATGATCAGTGGTGTAGAACTACTGGCCTACATCCCGTACTTTGTGGCGATCGCACCTAAAGATGCTTGAGATCAAACGAGACAAGGAGCCCTGGTGAAGACACCTTATGCCGGACATGTAACAAGATGAAAATCACAGCTATTTTCAGTCAAGTCCCGTCGCTTTGACTGGCTGATTTGTGTCCCGTGATGCCGTTAGGCCAGCACAAGTAAGAAACTGAAACAAAATCAGGCCCTGCCAGGGGTTTTGGGTATACGGTATCTGAAGCCATTTTAATTCAGGTATATGGTATTTTTACGTTACAATTCGGGTATAAAGTATCTGGTTCCTCCTGAATTTTGGGTATTCGGTATACAGACATGAATTCAATGCTTCAAGATAATTTTAGGTATTAAGGATCACACGTTTTACAATTTTAAGGTATATTGGTGTCTTATGGAGAAAAAACCGGGTATATTGGTATCCCAACTAGCCCCCTGGCCGGACCTGCAAAATCAAGCCCAACTAATCCCTGACTAATTCTGGGTGAGAGTTAGACCCGAAAATAGTGTCTGCTTACCCAATATAACCTTTTATTCTAGTCGGTAGACATTTGTCCCAAACTCCTTGCTTGTCTCAGTCTCTTGTGAGGCTAGACACCGAAAATTCTGAACCCAAAGAAACCAGAGGGTAGAGCACTTTCAGAATTACAACTGAAAGGGTAAATATTATTAAAAATTGTCGTTTTTCATTGGCTTATTGCTGTTTGTTTTGTTTTGCTAAAACTCGCATTTCCCCCCCCCCCCCCCCCCCCGCTCCGAATTTTACGGTCATGTCCATCTCGTTTATGCTAATTATAAACAAAGCTTAGTTGTGGTAGATAGAAAGCCCACCGAATAATGACACAAGACTGTGCAAATAAGAGCTGGGACCTGTGAGCCAGTGTAGTATTTTACAAAGATTCTGCGCGGCCGGTTTGTTCGCCAGAGTACTGTGGTGGATTTTCAGCGCTCGTAGTGGTAAAACAGCCACGTTCGCGTCGTTGTGCGGCGTGGATAGGCATGATTGTTCAACGCGCCTTAGTGCTCCCGGCCCTTGAATTAAAACACTAATTTACCTTCAGTGTTGTAACTGCAAGCTTCTCCACATGAGAATGCCACGTTGTCATTGTGGAGGCTTGGGAGTCTATGAGATCCTGAGATCTGTGCTGGCGTGAATTTTAATTCTGCTCAGGGTAAAGTTAGAGTCCAGATTAAGAGCAGTCTCCCTATCGTCCAGGTTTGGAGGTTGGGCTGTGAGCTTACCCCTTACTCCGGTGAAAACCTTTTGATCAGGGAAACCAAAATCGTTGGCATTAAACTCTACCAGGATGTGTCATGAGGATGCTGCTGATGATGTTGTAACTGCAAACTCGATTGTGTGACTCCACTGCACACGTCATTTAACAGAGGCACCCAACGACAAGTTTCGGTAGATATCTGTTCGGTGGAGAGTAATTCGCCTTGGGTTTTCGGCGTCGATTAAAGAGTGCACTCGGATTTTCCTAACTAAAACGTGGCCTAAAAGATTTGCAATTGGGAAATCATAGCCCTAGCCTCCTTCGCAGACGTCTTTGGGCTCGTCACACGTTCCTTGCCCACGAACGTCTGCTGAACTGAACTACCACTAGCCTGGATTATTTTCAGACGATGCAAGTGAATCGGGTGTCGATTGCCATTCTTACGCAGCTCGTTATTGGTTTCTTCAAAACAAAGGCTAACCGCCGACGAACGGAAGTGGCAGTTCAGTCAGGAGTACCCAACGACCTTTTCTGAGAATTTTTATCGTACGATGTACTAAACACTAGCTGAGTGTCCCCCTGCCAATCTTCGTTAATATTTAACTTTCCTGGGAAAAAATAATCGCTCTTCAATGCCAGCGAGCAAAACTTTTGAGAAATAAAAATTCCAGCCAGCTACGAGCGTGTCGTTTCTCAACGAGCCAGCAAAGATGAAAATGCCACAAAACATGAAATGGCAGCCAGCACGGGTGGAATCTTTCCAGTTTGCCAGCCAGCAGTCGCGTAAGGAAGAAAAATACCCAGCCAGCTAAGTATTAATTTCAATTTAATTTTTGGGCAAAATATGTCAAATGGTTTATTTCGGATGTCCGATCGTTCCCAAGACGGGCAGTAGGCTTCTATCTGTATCCCTTTTAGTTTTTCCCCCGAAGTCCTATCTTCTCGCACATAAAAATCCACCAAAATACGAAGCCAACTGACAGCACATGCTATTCCATGAGTTGAGACTTTTGAAAGTTGCGTTACGAGCCCAAGATATTAAAACAGTTTGTTTTTCATTAACTTTATTTTCAATCTCACGCAGATAAAAGTGCGCCCTCAGTACTCTCAGCCAGCATGAGAACTGAAATAAGACAACTGCCAGAAATATGACGTGTTTTGATTCCTGTCAACCAGTAAGACTCATTACCGACACAAATGCTAGCAAGATTTCGTTAAAATAACACTGCCAGCAAGATTTTCATTTCAGCAAACATTTTGCCAGCCAGCCCAAAATCGGCCTGCAGAGCGGTTATTTTGCAGATCGCCTCCATCGAGCACTCCTGTTCAGTTCAGCAGACGTTCGTGGGCAAGCGGAACGCGTGACGAGCCCAAAGACGTCTGCGAAGGAGGCTATCAAAGCCCCTGAGGTTTTCGAAAAGGTCGTAATTGCTGTTTTTGGCAGTCAAAAACGTCAGCTAACATTTTCGGAAAGAAAATAGTTCCCTAGAAAGCTCGTGGAAAGTTCATTTCAGCTTGCATTTTCTCAAAGGAAGATTTGTTCCCTAACATTTTCGGGAAATTAAACTCTCAGCTAGGGAATCCGAACAGTGAACTTCTTCTAGCTTATGTAAACATCACTTTAAACAGACTTCAAACACCAGAAGGTGCTTAAAAATGCCTTTCTACAGCTTTTGATTGATTTGGCTCGTTAGGTGCCCCTGATTTAAACGATGGGTTGCTGCTCTTAACTGACCCAACCAACTGGCTTTCGGCTTCTCACATTTGTGTCCAATCCCTCATTAGTGCGACTCCCAGGTCATGACGCCTTTTCATTTGCAGAAAACAACATGCACTCATTTTCTTGTCGTATAAGAAACCAAGTCCAAATAGGAAACAATAACCTTGCATGAATCTGAACACCTTTTGAATACAACCACCAGCTATCCAAAACTCGTATCCACTCGAATCCAAGCCCTGTTCATTTACGTACTGTAGGGCGAATACAGATTGGGTTCTACAGTGAAATACTTCGTTGTTTAGCGATCGTTCTTTCTTTGCCAGTCTCTGTTGCACTGCCAAGAAGCTCCAAAGATTGCCGCTTTGGTTCCGATTCCCCATCCCTCCAGGGGATGCGGAGCCGAACATTTCCGGAGAATTATAACATTTAAACCTGCCGATAAACATTCCACTCGTAACTGGTTGTTTGATAAACGGTAACAGGTGGATGGTCGCTACGCTTATCGACCTAGCTTTCTTACTTTTCATAACAATGCACAGCCATCCTCAGCTTGTAGTAATCTGAAAGCCGAGGTCAACGAAATTGAGTGCCGTTTATTAAAAGATGGCAAATGGAGATCTCGTCCCGTTTAAGGCAAACACAAGGTATGAAGGGACCTGTACTTTAGCTTGTTCTTAGGTGTTACCTTTCAAGGTAATCTTGACCTTAATAATCTTGACCTTCACCGGACGTGTGTGAGGAATTATTCAGTTACAATAAGCGTCAGCTGCCAGCACTAATTTAATATGTTCCGTTACATTGTCTGAGTCTTTTGCGCCGCATGTGCTTGCATTATCCCTTCAAGTTTAAACGATGATAGTCGAGTGGTAAGTTCTTTGCCGCGGCGGTTGTCAGACCGTTTGAGGCCGGTTGACACGGGCTAATTATTGGCTTGTTGTCGCAGTTGTATCCAGCAACATTCTCATTCTCAAGCCAAAAACATTGCAGTAAAAGCCTCTAAGTGTTAAGCATTAAAAAAACATTTCCGAAAAGATCTCTCAGAACGTAACTGGAACACGACTTTTTTGGTTGTTCAGGCGATGGAAACTTTCCTGGAGAAATGGAACAACTGAAAAGGGAGTCCTTTTTTCCAGCTGGGAAACGGAAATTCGTGTTCCATTTACGTATATTTTGATACACTGAGTAGCAGGTCTTTTGGCGGCTAGTTCAACACACTTTGTATCGATTAGAGTGAATTGTAGAAAATGGTACACGCCAATCTCACTTTTCCCAATTACCGCGGAATAACCCAGGACGTGGTTTACCCAGGTCAATGATAAACAACCTCCATTACTGAGTTCTGCTTTTATCAAAAGCAGAACTCAGTAGTGGAGGTTGTAGAGGACGGTTGCTTCTGGTACCCTACTTCCTTTAACACTATGCCCTGTCAGCCAAAGCGCGTTGACACGGTTTAGTACCCGTAAAAACACCTCCTCGGGTGATCAAAGTGCGCGTCTTTGCACTGCCGTCACTACCATGAGTAGAAGTTCCTCGGTTCTTATAATTTAGTTTGCAGTGTAGATTTGGGTATGAAACGCGGATGCCGGTATCGCCGGGGGCAAATACATCGATTTGGTTATGAAGTTCCCTTTACTTTTAAAACATTTAGAAGGGTTTTCCGAGTTCACAACCCGCATTTCCCAGAAAGAATGCAGATAGGCCAACGACCGATTATTCCAGGGGCTGTGACGGATACATGCTCATGCTTAATTGTCCTCTCCCTATCAGAGCTTTTCAGGGATAATGTGAATATCTAAATTAGGACAAACACCAGGGGTGGTCACTGCCAGAGTTTTGTTACAGAGTTTTGTTACAGAGAGTGTTGTTTACAGAGTTTATTTCCGTCCTAATTGCGGGGAAAGTATTTATAAAGATAATAATTTCCATTGTATACAATAGCCGTTTAGAAGAACTTGAAGATAATTTCTGTTTTTTTTTTTTTTTTTATGTTTTTCTCTTTTCGTAGTAGTTTTTTATCGGGCGGTAACCCATTGTCACACCATATTTTTTTTAATTTATTTAGCTGAACTAAGATAGAATGGACAGGTAGATGGCTTATCCAGGGGCAGACGTTTATTATTTGTCGTTATTGTTGTATATTTTTGGGCCTCTATTGATGAAAAACTGAGTTCTTTTAGGTTTTCAAAGTGTTGCTCAGTACAAATAGATCACAATTTCCCTTTAAAGGCGGACACCAGAGGCCCGGGACAAAGCACAAAACGAAGCGGCAGGGCCATAAACAGGTGATCAACTCGACCTGAGTGATTTGAAATAATGTAGGCATAGGCTTGTTTTCACTCATGCTGATGATGTTTCGTCGTAGTTAATTGCTCGGACGAATCCAACTCCTCTTCCAAGAGCAGAAAGAACGATTTATTTATTTATTACTCGGGATACTGTAAGTATACCGAGTTATAAAATGTGTCAGATTTCAGTCCTTTTTTTCTTTTTTTTTTTCCTGTGCAGCAAAATGCACAATACAATTACGTTCCGGTGTTTGGATTGGCCAATGCACAATAGCAGGTACGTGGCGGTGTGTTCATTGGTTAAAGCAAACCACATAGTTCAAAGGTCGAAAGGCTAACATCACGCGACGGTTGTTTTCAAAGTTGTGAAGCTAGATATTTTAAGACAGCACAGTCTGTCCCCGTGAAAAGGTTTGCCGAGTGTTAGGAAAACGTTGGAAGCCTCGCACGTGTAGTGCTTATCGGCTAATCGATATCGCAAGTCGAATTCGAATGCTGTGACAGAAAAATTACACTCAAGGTTAAATAATCCACTTCGACCGCCGGAACAAATTTTCCTGCACATATCTTTGTTAAGTTGTGAAGCTAGATTTTAATACAGTACAGGCTGTCCGTGTGAAAAGTTTTGCCGAATTTAAGACAAGGTTGGAAGCCTCGCACGTGCTGTGAGTATCGACTCGAATGGCTCACGGTATTCTGCGAAACGAAACGAAACGAAACAATTGGTAATCGACGAAACAAAAATAAAGCAAATAGATGACAGGAGAAATTTGACCTCCCTTCGAACACCGTCTTTGCTAGATGCCTTGTTTCGCAAAATACCAATAGCGGTCGATTGGTAATCGACGAAACAAGGCTCGCAAACTATTTTTAAAAACGCCCTGCCTTCGAAAATTATCTCGTTCGATAAAGCAAATACTGCTTTATCGATGACACGTGAAATTTGCCCTTTCTTCGTAAACCGTCCTCGGTAGATTTTCGAAGGCAGGGTGCTTTTAAAAAGGCCATGGCTGCTAATGCTTGGGCTCAATCTTTGCTTTGGTAGATTTAAGGGGTAATGCCCGCTACCTTGTGGCCTTAGTGCCCTTAGAGTGGCTTCAGCTTACTTGATCACATTAATTTGTTAAGTATACTTGTCACTCCAGCCACATCCCACGAGCTTTACGTTTTCATTGCTTGTTTTATTGATATGTGGGTACTTGAGCCTGAGTATTAGCTATGCCATGCTGATGAGGCCTAACAAAGACGAAACAGCTGTCCATGGCTGCTAATGCTTGGGCTCAATCTTTGCTTTGGTAGATTTAAGGGGTAATGCCCGCTACCTTGTGGCCTTAGTGCCCTTAGAGTGGCTTCAGCTTACTTGATCACATTAATTTGTTAAGTATACTTACTTTTAAAAATAGTTTGCGAGCCTTGTTTCGTCGATTACCAATCGACCGCTATTGGTATTTTGCGAAACAAGGCATCTAGCGAAGACGGTGTTCGAAGGGAGGTCAAATTTCTCCTGTCATCTATTTGCTTTATTTTTGTTTCGTCGATTACCAATTGTTTCGTTTCGTTTCGTTTCGTTTCGCGGAATACCGTAAGCCGACTCGAATTAGAACGTTGTGACAGTTCTATATTTAGAAAATCGCAGTTGTTTTGATGTAATTTGATCCGGATTATACCACAACTCAAACAACTCAATCGCTGTGACAGTTCTATATTTAGAGACAAGTTTGCGAATTTTTGGTTTTCACTTGATGTCAGAAAAAAAAAAATTAAATTAAACATTTAGATTTTTTACCTTCATCAGGTAAATGACATTTTAAGCCAAGTAACACGCTTTGTTTTGAAAATAGACCAGTTTGAATTTCAAGTTCTTTTTACAATGCGTGACATCTGGATTGCTTCTGAGAAACACGTCACATACACGGAAACGATTCGCCTTATGTTTTCCAATATGACTGTGTATGCGAATGTTTTCAAGCTTCGCAGAGAGAAAAAACTCCAGATGTTGCCAATTAATCTAGAAGTAAACAACAACAGCTGACAACGAATATGGATGGCAGCTCTCAAAACAGTTTAACGAGCTTTGCTCGTACGTGAGCAAAAAGGCCTTATGTGAGCCTAAAAGGAAACCACTAGCCGGATAGTTTCGAGAATCAGAAAGCGTGAGCACAAAAGTATCCCGAGTTAACCCTCATAGAGCGTCTTGTTTTATATATGCGTGATGCTGATCAAAGGATGTGCGCACTCAACAGTCCATTTGGCTAAACTGAATCACTCAGTGTTGAGGCGCCGATAAAAGTTTGTTAGATTTCAGCCAACATCGCTGCAAGCGAAGAGACATTTAAGTAAACGTTATACGTTTCTCCGGTAAAATTATTCTTCGGGGTTTGTTTGGAAACCGCACGACATCGTGGAAGTTGGACGAAACTCTCCGTAACAAAAACTGATGACTAATTAAACATAGGGAAGAATAGGAGTGGAGAGACGCCATGTAAAAATAAGGGAAAAATTAACATCGATCTGAATAATTTTGCTCTAAAACAAATATGGAGTAGGCGTGAAGAGTGGGATGATCATTTAACAAGTTTTTTTTTCTTTCTTTCCTTATTCTTCTTCTTCTTGAACACCGGACCAGAAATTGTTTCAAAATTGTCATCTTTAATATGTTTGATATCGAAGCAGACAGGGGCAGACACCGGTGCACGATATCCAAATTGAGGCAGGTTTTTAGTGTTTTGGAGTAGAAGTTGTTTGGCCTTACATGCGTGCTAACATGACAGATGAATTAAAATCATTGTCTGTGCCCAGAGAAGTCTCGATTTTCCTGTTCATATTTCCTTAGTTTTAACGGATAAAACAATGTGATGACGAATGACCCAATGACCAACAATACTAAAACTAAATTGACAAAACTTCGGGTTAATCACAGCGTTTTTGGACTGTGCCCCACGAAATATTTGCTTTTCTTGTTCGTGTTTATATTAACATAAAACAATGGAGATCACGAGTTATCCAGCGACAAGCTATCAAATTATTTTTGTTTTAAGAAATTTAGGATCATCAAAATATTCTCGCTAGTAGTAACTCGTGTTGTACACCGGTAAGTGATTGCAGTTTTAGCTGCCTCAGTATGGGGTACAAATTCACAGTATGACCAGCCCAAGGAACAAACTTAGAATTAACTTTTGATTATACCTTATGGCTGATCGATGTTCTTCGCTGGGGATGTGTTTGCTTTTTGCTTTTCAATTTAACAAACCATGTTTATCATTAGTTTCCCAGTGAGCCAGTTACCCAAGCAACAGAACTTAACATAAAAGGTTTATTCTATGATCTCTTCCGCCCCATGCCTACTCAAAGTAAAAAAGGAAAATGAAGATTAGGTTTTCCAGGAAAATAAAGAATGAAAACCAGAATTGCTGTTAAGAAAAAACTGTCACTTCATTTTCGTTGCTAACTGGATGTGTTTTATCAAGGTAAAAGTACTTAGCGCAGTTGATATATTTTCAACGGAGCAAGTAACAAGAAATCAATATGCTAATATCAAATACGTTTTAAGTGATTTCTTTATTATTCAAATTCTAACTCGTCCATTGTCTCTCAAGGACAAAAAATAGTGACGCCAAACAATAAATAGCATAAATTATATTAGAGCGCGTTTTGTTTGATATTCTCCTTCTAAAGATAACCCGAACGGACGCGTATTTGAAGACTTAGTGCGCCTCTTACGAAAAGGGAACTACTTTCTTTACGTCGGCTTCCACTTTTCTCTCTCTTTTTTTTTTCGCTATTGATATCTAGCCATTCAAGGGTCTGCAGTCTTGTTTTGTGGGATGTGCTGAAAACCCATCAATTGTGATCTTGGTGATCAAGTTGTGCCGCCATGGAGCCTGAATTCACGAGCGGCGAGGAAGACGAATCCGGAGGAGAGGAGAGTACGACAAAAACTTCAGCAGATGACGTCGACGACGAAGGATTCAGCCGGCGCGATCACATCAAGATATGCGTGAGTTTTGGAGGGATCGCCATGCTCCTTCACTCGTTTTTCACCGTAGTCATCTCCGCGTCGCAGGACATCTTAGCGGGAACTTACATACCGACTACCACAATTCTCGCTTCGCACGTTGCTACAATGGTGATCGTAACTTCGTTCCTGCCCTGGTGCATGCAGAAAATATCCTACTTTTGGCGGACGTTGATCGTGTTCGCCGCCATGGCCTGCGGGACGCTGGTGTTGATCACGGTGAAGAGTGTTTACGTGAAGATCATTGGGGTGTCGCTTAACGCGCTGGCCCACGGATTGGGGGAGATTTCGTTTCTCGCGTTGAGTGCCTTTTATGGAAAGTTCTCCGTCACCTCATTTGCGGCAGGGAGCGGAGCTGGTATACTTCTTGGGCCAATTTACTTCACAGGTAGGCATAAAACAGCGTTGATGCGACAGTTTGTTAAAGCAGGAATAGGGCCGCCGTTTTCAAATCGTCGCCGGCAAGCATTAGCGTGAATGTAACAGCCGGTTAGTGATAATAACAATAGTCTTAATTATGCTTTTGTAATATCTCGCTCGTGTGCTTTGTTTGATAACCAAGTTGAAAATAGAGAAAGTTTTGAAATAGAGAAAAAGGTACATTGAAAACGAAGACGGTCAGTCAGTTAGGACCGCGCACGAACCAGCCTCGGTCGTTTGTTCACTTTACTTATGGACAAACTGAAAATCCTGACCAAATATTAACACAATAAACCAGCTTTACAATTCCCTCGGGCGAGATACTCAATGGCTCATCTTTCGTCTTCTTCGTCGCCTTCTTCTTCCTCTTTTAAACTTTTTTCGCATTCGCCTTCTTCGCCAGACTGATATTCAGTGACGACACAATACGAACTGTCTGGCATCGACCACTTTACCTACCTAAACCAAAATCCTAACAAATTTTATTTACACAGAGAAAAATCAATGTTGCTTTAAAAAACTAAATTTAATTATCCTTTACAAGCCGGTAATTTGTAAAGGTACTCGCATCTACCGGAAATGAAAAATAAAGCTTCGCCTGTTAACGCGGAGTGCTGATAAGACAAGTTTATGAAAATAGCAAACATGAATTGTTGGTCTCTCAGTTTGTTACTTAGCAGCCGGAGAAGAGCATTCTTTCTCAAGCTCATTTTAATTTTGTGGGTGTGATACTGTAACAAAATGAGGGACTATTCTTCCAATCATATACTCTGTCGCGACACGTGAAAACGTGCAGTGAGTCAAATGAGTTATAGACCCCGTTTATATGAAGAAAAGTTGTCCCGGGTAAGAGGGTCACCCTCCCAGCCGAGAAAAAGTTGACCCTTTTGCCCGAGCCAGCAGGACTCGCGCATGCTCTGATTGTCTCACCCTGACCGAGTTGACCCGGCCAGGCAAGCCAAAGTGTTTAAATGGAGAAAAGTTGGCTCGGCTAGGAGGGTGACCCTACCATCGAAAGAGGGTGACGCGGCTAGGAGGGTCACCCTTCTAGTCGAGCCAACTTTTTGTTTCTCATGTAAACGGTTCGCCAGATTTTGTAAGGAAATGTAGGAAAAGTTGGCTCGCCCAGGGTAGCTCGGGTAGGCGGGTGACCCTTCTACCCGGGACAACTTTTCTCCATATAAACTGGGCCTTGAAGACAACTTCATAACCTGAATATCACTGAGACCTTCCTTCTTCTTCTCCGCTTCTCTCCCCCCTCTATACCCCCCCCCCTCCCCCCTTCACAAAAGCCTGATATTGAGGGCAGTCTGAGTAGTCTCCTCAGGTGTAATGGCACTAGCTGCACACTGGCTGGGTCAGGCCTGATACCCCCATGTTTCTCTTCCCGATCAGTTGCTAAGCAATGGATGGACATGAATTTCCTCTCTTAACACTTTATTTTCAGTGTACGGCATGAATTCAGCGGGAAAAAGAGAGCTGATGTATGTATGGTAGTTTGGCTTAATTACAAGGGTCTCCCATCGACCTTTACTTCTCTGTGGAGAACCTAGTAACAGCTAATCATAGCGGGTTTCAGGGTCGATCGGAGTTTCAAAGAACGTCATTGAATCAAGAGGTGTATGTGTCCTGCGGGGACGGGGATTTTCCAAGCTTGCATAAATTCTATATAATGGTTGGAAAGAAGAGAAAGGAAGGAAGTGCGTGTTTCTCTCAGAGCTTACAATCTCATTTACTCATTTGCGAAATTCGCGCTAGGCTAAATAAACACCTGTTATGCACACTAATCAAATCCACGTATGAATAAAATGAGGGACGATCTATGGCCTTTCAAACAATTTTTTTCTAGCATTTTTTGTCTATTACGCGCATACATTTATATTGAAGAGTTTTTTTTTTCACAGTTGCCGAAACAGTGCACGGAAATAGGTGTCCAAGATTATTTGGCTTTTTTTCTTTCTTTGACTTTTATTTTAACAAACTCCAGAAACGTTTGTGATGGTGAAGTAACTCTTATCACCTATTTGTTCGAATAGTTCCTTTCGCGATATCGTTAGTGCTGACATCGTTTCCGGCGTAGATTAATGCTCTCAACACCTCAGTAAATAAATATAAGTTGTTTTCAAGTCCATTTGTAGCGCAGGAAGCTCTCACCTTCTTTATGAACTACTTACTACACGTATGTTAATCCCATTACTTTTTACGACACATAATGAAGTCATAGTCGTCGAACGATGTTCAAACCTGGGAAAAACTCCTACAAAAGTTGGAGTAACGACATGCAGCCCAATCTTGATCGCGATTCACACAACTTTCATTAGCAGATTTTTCTTGAGGAGACAAGAGAGCAGTTTTGATTCTTATCTGCAACTTCATTTGTTCGTCATGAAGAATGAAACAAAAGTAAGGAATCAAGATTATAGCGAGCACCATGTTTGCCAACAACTTTGTTTAGAGCGGAATAGAGGTTAGGAAGTAAAACTAACCTTAACCTGGATAATGGCCCCTTCAGTCAAAAACGATAATTTATTATAATAATAATAAACTAAAAACTTGAGTTGTGAATCAACACCTGAACACTGGAACATCTCTGACATCTGCGCGCGAAACGGCTGCAACCAAGTATAATGGCCTCCGCTTCAAACTCACGTAAATTTCAGACAGTTTCTTCTCATCTTCCTTTGTCTTGGTAAAACATTCCCACGGCAACTGAGAAACGAAACGCATGGAGTCTTTGGAGGACTATGTCTAAGGGCCTGTTTATATGGTCTCGGGTACCCGAGACAACACTCCCCCCCCCCCCCCCCCCCCGAGTTACCCTGGGAGAGCTATTTTTCCAAGCGGGACAACTTTTTCTCATTAAACAACTTTGTCAAATTAAATTTGCGCATATACGAAAACAGATATTTCGGCCCAATTTCTGAGTTGAAAAACGCAAATTTATTTCAAGGAATTAAATTTTAAAAGGTAGCATTACCCATAATGATCAGATAGTCCAGATACAGCGGGGACGAAACTGAAATGCAACACGGCTATTCGTAGCCTCCTTCGCAGACGTCTTTGGGCTCGTCACGCGTTCCTTCCCCATGAACGTCTGCTGAACTGAACTGCCACTTCCGTTCGCGGCGGTTAGCCAATCATAGTTAGTTTTCCAAGTTTTTGAAAGTAGAACTTCGTAACTTCGACCCCGGGTTATTTTCACAGACGATGCACGTGAATCGGGTGTCGATTTCCATTCTTACGCAGCTCGTTATTGGTTTCTTCATAACAAAGGCTAACCGCCGGCGAACGGAAGTGGCAGTTCAGTTCAGCAGACGTTCGCGGGGAAGGAACGCGTGACGAGCCCAAAGACGTCTGCGAAGTCGCAGTTTACAGTAATACGTGCGGTCACATGACACGTTATATGACACGAAATGGTTTCGCCTTTGCTTTTATCAAAAGAAGTATTGAAGCAAAAATAAACCTAAGAAGGAAATTTTCAATCGATATCGACGATATTCAATCAAAAAGTGAGCAAGAACAAAGAAAGAAGGGCAAATGAGGATCTGTAAATTTAAGACGAGTTATGAATAACTAAGTAGGTTCAACTTTGTCCCGGTCACGCAATTCCCTTATAAACGCTCGGTAAAGTTGTCTCGGGGAGGAGGGTTGTCTCGGGTACCCGAGACCATATAAATGGGCCCAAGAGAAAATGACGGGCCCTTTATATCCTGACATAGACAAGTTCTTACCTTTGCCGGACTAAAGTACAGATACAGTTCACAGAGATTGTAAGTTTCTGGTAGTATGTCAAACTTATTGAGTTTATTTTTTTCTAATTTAATTTTCTTTTCTTTTTATTTTCTCTCAGCGATGACGTCCTGGGGCTGCATTTCTCCTCAGTTAACTCTTGCTGTCATCTCACCAGCCACACTTCTCATCCTGTTTTTCTACTACTTGCTCGACAAGGACCGACTCAAGCCTTACGCCTTACTAGCTACCTACAAGAAAATCAAGTCCAGTGACTCGGAAACCTCAGAGGAACACGTGTATAACGAGAACCCTTTCGACCTCTCTTGGCGGGAAAAATTTCTGGCTGCGTGGCAAATCATGCCTTTTATGGCAACGCTCTGCACCGCGTACATAGCTCAGTATATCACAGTGCAAGCCGTGTTCACGACGGTAGCTTTCAAAGATGCGCCATTCGCACCAAGAGACCATTACGTGTATTACGTACTATTGAACGGTATCGGCGAGTGCGCACTGCGTTCGTATTTAAGCATAGTCGCTTGTCTGAAACCTGCGCTGGTCCCCCGCCTTGTTGTAAAGCGCACATGGGTTTTTTCAATCGTTTTGGTGGCCGTTATGGTTTTTTCAATCTGCGCTTCTTATTACCGGCTTTTCGATTCCGTCTGGTCAGTTTTGTTGATATGCTTTTTAATCGGATCGTTGTCGGGTTTCGTGTTCGCCAATACCGTCTGTGCGGTTCCACTCGTTGTGGACCCGAAGTACAGGGAATTTTCTATGGGTTTAGTTACCATAGGTGAGTCTGCGGGGGTTTTGATTGCTAGTTTTGCTGGTCTCGTGGTAGAGCCGGCTTTGAGAAAGCACTGCTCTGGTATCGCTGGCAACACTTCACTTTGTTACACCAGACACAAAAGCTACAAATGGGATTCGGCCGTTTGTTCTTCAAAAGGCTGAAGGGAACTGTACTACACTTACTATAGCAGGAATTTTCCAATGTCTGTCTGTTGAAGCTAGAACTGACGCACTAGCGAACCCGCTCAGATGAAAATAAAGAAACAGACCGTAGAAACGGGTTGCTGAGGTACGGAGGAGGAGGGGGAGGGGGCAGTGTTGTAAGGGTTGGTGCGTGTAATCATTACCTTTAGTTTGATCCTTCAGAACTTTGCT
Organism: Pachyseris speciosa; assembly: GCA_016490735.1. Classification (NCBI taxonomy): domain Eukaryota; kingdom Metazoa; phylum Cnidaria; class Anthozoa; order Scleractinia; family Pachyseridae; genus Pachyseris; species Pachyseris speciosa. Next base: position 199,077 of record JAEMWC010000439.1, read on the forward strand.
AAGCGTTGGGAAATGAATAACAGGAAGAATGAAGCTATGGAAGAGAAAGCTATAACAAAGGTTTTACTTTTCAAACTTTTCCATCCTCAGTTTTCATTTGCATGCAGCCACAAATAACGGTGAATAGTTTCATAGCACTGACGAAACTTGACCTTTCCGGCGATATTACCCAATTCAGCAACGAAAAAGCGAGCAAAAATAGTCGATTTCGACAGACTTTGGAAAATTGCCTTTATGATAATGGAACGGAAACTGGTTCAGGGAATAACAAATTAAAGGGCGGGGCTATGTATGATTTCTTTTTATTTCGAAATGAGTTATTGACATTTTCCTTCAGAGTACATATATAGAAATAGTCACGGCCTTCAGGAATATTAGTCTAATATGTCCCCATATTATTTTTTATAGTTATTCTAAATTGGTGATCAGTACTGAGACCCGACGTCTTGTGATTTTGAGAAATTTTAAATAAAGACCTGTCGACAATTACAATTAATTTTCTGGTTAAAGAAAGGAAGGGAAGAGTTCTTGACGTAGCCCAACAGCAAATAAAGGACTGTTATTTTACCATCATGATGTCTTCATTTTGCCTAGTTCCTCTCCCTCGTTATTTTCGCCGCGGTCATGCCTGGGAGAAAGACTAGGCAAGCCGTCAGTGGCAAGAGATGATGTCACTTTCAAGAACAACATCTATGAGGTGGTACCCCTGAGTTCATTCTAACTGGATAGAAAGTGTAACCTGGAAGTGTCAGTTTCCATATTCTCTCAACACCCTTTTAGCTCTGATGTCGCCATGCGTCTTCTTCCTACTCTTCTTCCTTAGGCGTTTGCTATGAACATCACGGACATTTCATCTTTGATCATTCCCTTTCTGTTTGATTAAGTCGTAATTATTGAAGAAATTAGCTACTGATTACTGTTAGTGCTCAAATGAAACACTAGCCTGTGTGGCAGGGAAAGGGGAAGGGAGGGTGGGAGGCGGGTACGCGCGTGAAGCGAGGTTCTCCCAGTTTCCTTCGCTAGAAAGGGGAGGGGTTGGGTGGGGGGGGGGGGGGGGGGTAATTACTCATGCACAGTGAGCGCATGAATTGAGGTTTTGCTTCCGTTTTTTTAAAGCAAATTTATGCCGGCTCTTCTATACATGCAAATTTATGCTGATATTTTGAGTTTGTGTGAACCCGAGATGTTTTCTGGGGGAGGGGCGTGTCGCTTGTCTGAATTTCAAAATCTCCCCTGTCGATGTTTAAATCGCTAATTCTCAGACTTGATGTCACTGCCGGAATGACGTTCTCGTCGGGATTTCATTTTACGTGCTCTCGCTACTTTTTGGGCCATGTCGATTGTCGGACTTTACCCTGGATGGACGGATGGACGGATGAAACTTGCAAAACCTGGCGTTTCTTGTTTCGAGAGATTAGCAGAACTCAGATAATTTACCCGTTCATAAACAAGGCGGTTCCATTGGCTTTTACTTGAGACATGATTTTCGGCTGAATGACGGAGAAAGGATGAGTACTGTACTACCAGCACTACAGAGGTTTGACTGAACGATTTTTTTTTTCTTTTGCATTTATCGGGATCACTCCAAAAGTCAACTCGTGGATCTGTTTGGGGTGGCCAACCTACCTTGTGTAATACCAAAAAATTTACTGCACCTCCCTATCCTCACCACTCGCTATGCAAGCTTGAAGAACGAGATAAAAATGCGTGTTAATCGTTCAACAAAAGCGAAAAGGGAAGAAGGAAAATCAACATTTCTTCTACTGAAAAAGTTAAGATACTTGAAATAATTACTTTTTGCCAATGGTCACCTAAACCACCTTCCCTTTTTCCTTGTTACTCGGGATACTGTAAGTATACCGAGTTATAAAATGTGTCAGATTTCAGTCTTTTCTTTTCTTTTCTTTTTTTCCTGTGCAGCAAAATGCACAATGCAATTACGTTCCGGTGTTTGGATTGGCCAATGCACATTAGCAGGCACGTGGCGGTGTGTTCATTGGTTAAAGCAAACCACATAGTCCAAAGGTCGAAAGGCTAACATCACGCGACGGTTGTTTTGATGTTATGCAAATTCATCGTGTTTGAGTTGTGAAGCTAGATATTTTAATACAGCACAGTCTGTCCCCGTGAAAAGGTTTGCCGAGTGTTAAGAAAAAGTTGGAAGCCTCACACGTGTAGTGCTTATCGGCTAATCGATATCACAAGTCGAATTCGAATGCTGTGACAGAAAAATTACAGATTTGCAATAAGTTGTTTTCGTAATGTGATACCTTCCATTTAATAGGTGACCGCAAGTGAACACTCAAGGTTAAATAATCCACTTCGATCGCCGGGACAAATTTTCCCGCACATATCTTTGTAAAGTTGTGAAGTTAGATTTTAAAACAGTACAGACTGTCCGCGTGAAAAGGTTTGCCGAATTTAAGACAAGATTGGAAGCCTCGCACGTGCTGTAAGAATCGTTGTGACAGTTCTATATTTAGAAAATCGCAAAGTTGTTTTGATGTAATTTGATCCGGCTTACCACAACTCAATCGCTGTGACAGTTCTATATTTAGAGACAAGTTTGCGAAATTTTGGTTTTCACCTGACTTCAGAAAAAAAAAACTAAAATTAGACATTTAGATTTTTTACCTTTATCAGGTAAATGACATTTAAAGCCAAGTAACACGCTTTGTTTTGAAAATAGAGCAGTTTGAATTTCAAGTTCTTTTTACAACGCGTGACATCTGGATTGTTTCTGAGAAACATGTCAATACACGGAAACGATTCGCCTTGTGTTTTCGAGTTTTGAATATCCAATATGTTAAGAGAAGTGTCTATGCGAATGTTTTCAAGCTTCGCAGAGCGAAAAAATGTTTTGAGAGAGCGAAAGTAAAGTCCAGATGTTACCACTTAATTTAGAAGTAAACAACAACAGCTGACAACGAATATGGATGGCAACTCCCAAAACAGTTTAACGAGCTTTGCTCGTACGTGAAAAAAAAAAGGCTTTATAATTTATGTGAACCCAAAAGCAAACCACTAGCCGGATAAAAATATCCCGAGTTAATGCTCATAGAGCATCTTGTTCGTAATGTAGCGAGTTGTAAAAAAAATCTAATTTAGGATATTGCACAACTATTCCAAAATGGCCATAAACTCATCCAAAACAATTATTGCCTATGTTCCATTGCCGCGCACAAACTACTATAAAAATAGCTTTAGCTATATTGGTGCCACTCTTGGAACAGTCTTCCTCGTGACGTAAGACAAGCAGAGTCTCTTAGGATATTTAAACGTTCCATCAGAGAAGTACGTTGAGGCAAGGCATTCGTGGAAAGCAGCTTTTAGTTAGGTCTATGTTTTAAGTATAGTGTTTTATAAATAGTAATCTATCCATTTAATGCATTATTTATAGCTGATGAATTGTCCGTGGATAAATAAAGACTATCTATCTACCTCCATAGCTTAGAGTAACAGCAATTTAACAAATGCCTTTCAACCAGCTGTACAATGTACACATAGAACATCATACATGTAATGACCCATCATCCTACACAATCTCACCCTTCTTTGTTCCTCACAATTGACACCTGTCAATTTCACTCAGATGTCAGAAAATTGGAACAAATATGATTGCTACCAGAAGATAAGCACAACTAACAAATGCCCTGTGAGCCAGAATTATCTAACAATATGTTTATTGACAACAATTAAAACACTTTTGAAAACACACAACTGCAGTCTTCAATGGGTGAAATGATGAAAGAAGTGCTAAAAATTCTCAACTATAGCAAGAATTCTTAACTTTATTTTGATTATTAATTTTCTTCTTGTATTCTTTTTATCAGACTATATTCTAGAATTTTTAGTGCCTCTTTCATCATTTCACCAGTGGAGGACTGCAGTTTAGACAGTTGAAAGCTTGTGTTTTCAAAATATTTTTTGCCAGAAATCATTTTAAATTTCACTATTCATGATCCATCCTGGCTGTGGCCCCTCAATATTTTCAAACACATTTACTATCTTGTGTGATTACTACGACAATCAAAGCAAAACACAACACAAACAATGTTAAGGAGTAGCTGTCTTTATTTTACAATTGTAAAATTCCTCTGATAACAAACATGGCTAGTCTTAAAGCCGGGTTACTTGCCACACACGGATCAAGTGGTCTGTGTAGCCTGCAAACAGAGTCTGGCCATCGGCTGACCATGCAAGAGAGACACAGGTCGCTGCAGGTGACTTGCCTCCCATGTTGATAACATCTGGTCGGAGTTCATCAACGGGTGACTTGCTCTCAAGATCCTAGACACAGGTGATCATCAGAGTTAGCAACCATAAAGAGATCTCAAAAGGGAGGAGTGAAAAGTCAGCTGGATCAACCAGTTGCCAAATGGACTAACAAGTATGACTACAATTTGCAGCACCATGGGTTCACATCCCTTTTGAAATCATGGCTTTTTCCATATTTCCGTTGATTAGGGGCTAATGCTCGAAACTTTTGGTTCTGTTTTGGTGGGAAATTTACCCTATCAATCCAGTTGATAATTTACTCTCCCAGTGACGCAGCACTGTAGTTTCTCCTTACAAGAACTCTACTTTATTACATGTACAGGTCACGAGAACAAAACAAACGATCCACAAACATAAAATGTTGAATTCTCCCAACTGCTATCACAAAATGCATAGTGAAGGGTGAGGAGAACATTCAGGCCTATAACGTGGTTGTGGGTACGCATCTTATAAACAAGTCTGCCTTGTAGCCGAATAACTATGTTAAATTTGCGGTTTTGGTTCATGGTTCATGGTTCATTTATTTCACACTATTTACATAAAATTAACATAGAAAGAAAAGTATAGTTACAACAGATGATTACAAGACAAAATAATTACAGTACAAGTTATAAAATGTGTGTGGTTGTCAAAGTAGCGAAGGCTTTGAATTCTAGTTTTGGTTCACACTTTTCAATGTTTTGCATCTCCTTTCATCAATATTTCGGGGGAAGAAACTAAAGGCCTAGATGGGTTAATAACTGTCTAAATGGCCATCTAGATGGGTTGCAACCTACCCAAATCTTAATGGTGGGTCCAACAGCTGCACACAGCCAGTATCTGTTGGGGCTGAAGCACAGGGCATTGAGGATGTCACCTCCCTCAAGTGTGTACAGGTGCTTTCCTTCATTCAAGTCCCACAGCATAGCCATGCCATCCTTGCCACCAGATGCACACAGTGAGCCATCTGGTGAGACAGTCACACAGTTCAGGTATCCACGGTGTCCAAGGTGGTTGGTCTTCAGACGACAGTTTGTTAGATTCCACACCTGTTGAGCCATCAATACAGTGCGTTGGTTATCCTCAAAACCCTGGCAAATGAGCCATTACACATAATTCTCTATGAGAATAGAACGACCAAATAGAAAAAGTACTTGAAAGTTCACTGTGAAACAACTTTGGCAATGAATGACTTGTTTAGCACTTGACATATGTTGGTCATTAACTTCCAAGATTTCACCACAAAAAGTGACCTTAGGGAGAAATCTGTACACCGTTAAACACAGTAAAACTGAAGACACAGCTTGTCCAAGTACATGGAAATAAAGTTCATATGATTTTAGGCAGACAACTTTCACCTTTTTTTACCACCACTAACGTTATCCACATGGCAACAATTTACAGTTAATGAATTTTCAATTTTCAATCAAAGTTAACCCAAAACTAAGGGTGTAGCTCAGTTGCGAGTATACACTGTACTTATTGATATAGAGATAAGGCATGGCATGCAAATACTTGGCTTTGGGTCTGAGCAAACAGACTGAATGCACAAAGGTCTATATATTGTATGGGCCTGACAGAGTGCCAAGCATTTGCCCTCCCTTACACGAGCCAGCATACGTATGTGTTTTATCAAATGATCATTTCAGTAACTATCATAGTCTCCT
>JAEMWC010000439.1:212500-215000 GCA_016490735.1 Pachyseris speciosa
GTAAAACTTTTTACCTTGAAATTAACTAATGAAACTCCAGGTCAAACTGAATTTGTTTCACTTCAAAACACAAATCAGTACGCATTTTGAGCTCACTGCCACTGTACTGCTGCAATGCATTTCATTGAGCTCTGATTTGCTCAGGTGTTCTTTGTTTCTGAGTAAAATTTCACGCTCCATTTGTTCAGCCATTCAGTATAAGTTTTGGCTCATTAATATTCATATTTTCGATTATCCGGACTGTTCAGCTCAGTCCCAACGAGTCCAGATAATCAAGGTTCTACTGTACAAATACATGTAATTGAATACACTGTACACCTCTAAACTAGAGCATGGTTTGCTGCTGTCAGTGCAAAGGATGAGTGTTTTATTGTTGCAAAGCAAGGTCCAAGTAAGTAAGTTGAGTAAAGGTACTGTATTCCACAAACCTGAATGGTGTACTTGCAGACTCCAAGGGTGTTCCACAGCTTGATGGTTTTGTCACGGGATCCCGAAACAATCTGACGATTGTCAGCAGAAAAGGCAACACTCATAACATCTTTCGTATGACCAACAAAACGACGTGTGGTGATGCCACTAAGAACAAATCAGTAAGTGGTACAAACATTAGCATTTAAGTTTGAGTAAATGAACTCATTACTTCTACAACAGGGGGTCCTTACCATTTACACAGAATACAGTACCCCGAAATTCTGGTTTAGAAAATGAAATTTTACATACCATTCCATGGAACTTTTCAGAAATTATAGGCCATCAGCTTAATCAATGTACTTTTTCTTTTCTTTTTGAGATTTCCAGTTGATACTAGTACATTTTGTGATTTGTCCATTTTGCATTTGGACAAGTTGCATCACTGAATATTCACACCTAGAATTTCCACCTGGATGGAACGTGTAAATGGTAAGCGCCCAGGCTTACATGTAGATACATACAAAAACAATAGGATTGCCTCAAGCAAACTTCAACCTTAAATGGCATACATGTATTTAATACATTATGTCCTTGATGAGAAACAACACCTTGAAATATCAACATGGTGAATTGACTGACTTTTATTTTATTTCATTTTGATTCTAGGATTGCCCTGTGAACTTACGCATTTAGATCCCACAACCTCAGAGTGCTGTCCCAGGAGCCAGAAAGAGCAAACTGGCCATCGGAAGACATTACAACATCAGATACAAAGTGATTGTGACCAGTGAGAGCCTTGTGAGCCACACCATAGTTTGTCTCATCACGGGTTAGATTCCACACAATAAGAGTTTTATCTGCAACACAATAGATTGGCATTGCATGTACAGTTAAATCTTAACTACCCAATAACCACAGACCTTTCCATAGCTGTTTGAACACTGCTGGATCAAAAATCAGTCAACACCGCTGGAAGTTAAATTAGATAAAAAATGATGTTTAAGGCTTATGTTGTTTTACCAAATATATCATTCCTTTAAAGTGCTTTATTGGGTAGACATTTGAGTAGCAACACCAAACTTTTTGTCTGCCAGCAAGCGAACATAATTAGATGATTCACAAGCCCAAGATTTCTGTATCCCATGGTAGCTGATGAGGGCACAGGATATGTAAATCAAGAGTGAATAATCTAATTGTTTAGTACAAATCTACAATAGTTATTCAAAAGTAAACAAGTTATCTAGGTTGTTTACCATTCACAGAAAAACCTGGAAATTTTGGTTGGAATGTAAATGAGAAGCCCATTTTGGTGTTCCCAAGCGGAAAATTTCCAGAGAAAACAGGATTTCTTGAAAGGTAGTACAAAATTCCCAAATGGAAATCTGTGTTCCATTTGCTCATTTCTACCAGTTCCAGTCCTTTCAGCTTGGATTGCTCTATAAACCTGACCATTAGGAATGTTCATGGAAATGGAACATGCGCGTCTCAAGAAATTCTTGATGCATCCCATTTACTGCAACCGTCAACCAACCAGTTTTTCCAATTAAGTGATAAACAACCCTAAATTCTCCTTGCAGACACTTCGAAAATGCTCCGAAGTGGCAGCCATTTTGTTGGCAACCACTACTCACTATCTACCACAGAATAAATAGTGAGTAGCGTAGCCATAACAGAACAGCATTCATGATCGAACACTAGTAGATTTATACTAATATCATATCAACATTCACAAAATTTGTCAAAGATGTAACTCCCAAACATAGCACTAGCTGTTACCTAGTACAGAACAAAACGTGAAAAACCGTACAAGGACCTATTTCCTCAAGTGATCATCGCATTTTTAAACTGATACACTCTTTGGAAGCTAAATAAATCGAGTACACATCACAGACATTAGGGAATAAACTTCGAATTTTCCTTAGAAATAAAAGATTTGGAAAAAGATTAAGCTGGAAAATTAAAAAAAAAAAACATGAAAAGTAATTTCCGTGTTTAATATTATCAACAACAAAAAGAATTACACAGAAAACCTATAAATCACAAGAGACTTCACTTGTGTTCACAACGTTACACTACGTACGAACCCCGA
>JAEMWC010000439.1:225000-272500 GCA_016490735.1 Pachyseris speciosa
GGTGTGCTACGCAAATCTCGTAGTGCGCGATGTCCTGGAAACTGTAAGTATATTGACTTGAAGCTCTCTCACAATTTAATATGACCATTGTAAAGCAACAATAGTCAATTTCAATAGTCAATTTCCAGTGTTCGCAAAAGCCTGCTGAGAAGAAATGAAGATGTGTAATAGATCAATCATCAGCGGAGAAGGGAGCGTGTGCTTCGCTTCCAAATTCCATGTCAAACTGTTTTCTCCTCAAAACTTTGATAGACTGAGGTCGACATATTAATAACTTTAAAAAACCTACATACACAATATGATGTACATGAACATACTTTTCAGTCTGGAGACATTCCAAGGAATTCTACTGCAGTGAGCGCCAAATTCAATTTGCTTTCCTTGAACAGGAGCTTCTTCCTACACTGTACATCAAACCGCCAATTTTTCGGCTCGTCCATAAGCCATGACTGATAGTTGATACTTTTTGTTAGTTTACTGTTCATCTGATTCTTGACAACTAGCCATTTAAAAATTGAAACTGTTGGCTAGTTGGCACGGAGTTTCAAGCGGCAAATTAAAAACAGATCAAGCTGTAGATAAGACCGGCGTAATTAGGCGGAGCACGTGTGAGGCTTCCGAACTACTCTTCACCAAATCTCTACTGGATTAAAATCTGCACAAGTTTACAAAGATATGGCCAGGAAAATGTGTTCCGGTCTTTCAAAGTAGAAAATAATACAATTGAGTGCCGGCGTTGAATAAACAAAACATTTCACATACAATTACCCAAACTTATGTGTCTTCACCGTTGCGAGAATGAACTTCAGATTTCTACGTGATAAAATTTTTCGTGCACAAAGAAGGAAATAAAATAAACTCCATTCTGTTTCGGGTTCTATTCCTTGGCCTCTCATGAATTTTTCGGTCATATTGAGTGGAAGGTTTCAAATTACACAGACAGCAGTGTTTGCGGTTTTATGCAAATTCGCGATCCGAAAGCAAAATGCATGTGCAGTAACTTGGTCGGTCATTAGTCATTTGCTTGTGCTGAACTAGCACTTGATTATGCCCTCAACCATTTAAATGTATCGTAGACAGAACCGATAAAAATTCAACTAAATTCAGCGCTAGCAGGAGTAACGAATTATGCTTATCATTCGCAATTGATCATTCATCGGTTTGTTTACAAGTTTTCAATATGTAATGAACTCAATGATGCTATATTTATTTGCACAGAAGTGAACTACATGTATGAATGACTCAAATTCGGCAGAACAATAGCTGCATTTGGAAAGTGTTACGCGAATTTAATTGATGTCACATTGCAAAATCACCAGAAATTTATGCCAAAAATTTCCACTTTAGTGACTCTCGCGCGACGCGAATCGCGTAGCGTGCGATGCGATTTGCGTAGTGTGCGACACGAATCACGTAGTGCAGGAAACACAACACGACTGGTAACTTACTTTTGAGAGGTACTGTAATCCTACTGTATGATGGCTTTGGAAATCTGGTGGTCTCTGGATCTTTTTGGATCTCATTAGATCCTTTACAGCTTCTGGATCCTGTATTTACATGTTTTTTGTAAATAAATATGTACATTTGTGGAAGTTTTCAGTATTATTTTGGAGCCTGAATTGAATGTCAAGGTTCAGTGCTTTTCCAAGTCTTACAGGAGTTTTGTACTGTACTTGCACAGAGATCACTAGTAAAATTTTCATAATTCAATGAAACAACTACTGGTATGTGATAATAAATTTTATGCAAAGCTCCCAGGTACATGTGAAAATGCATTTGTGATTGTGTTTTCATCAGGGCCATGATCGTGGTGTCAACTGGGTTGCGTTTCATCCTACTATGCCATTGATTGTTTCTGGAGCTGATGACAGACAGGTGAAGCTGTGGAGAATGAATGGTACGTGACACTGCTGGTCGTGATATGACTTGTGTTGATTTGTATTTTGTGGAGGAGAATTTGGTGGAAGGCTCTCAAGTAAAAAGGGGCAGGAACTTTTTCAAGTTGCTGGAACTGGGGAACTAAGGATAAAAATTTTGTAATTATAGGCACTACATAGTGCTAGAAAAGGACAAGCACCAAGATTGGCGCAGTGGTGAGAGCGCTCGCCTTCCACCAATGTGGCCCTGGTTCGATTCCCGGACTCGGCGTCATAAGTGGGCTGAGTTTGTTGGTTCTCTACTCTGCTCCGAGAGGTTTTTCTCCGGGTACTCCGGTTTTCCCCTCTCCGCAAAAACCAACATTTGATTTGATTTGATTTGATTTATTTAGAGTTGATTTGATTTCATATATGTGAGGCGCATTTGAAAATTGTATAATTGAATTTGCGCCATATAAATAAATATTATTAAATAAATATTATTAAGATGAAGAGGTTGGCAAATCGAATTTGTCTTACTGTTTTTCAGATTCTAAGGCATGGGAAGTTGACACATGTCGAGGCCACTATAACAACGTATCCTGTGTCATGTTCCACCCAAGACAGGAGCTAATTCTGAGTAAGTATACAGAGTAAATTTGACTCAGAGGCCATGCAATGATTTACAGCTGTTTGCCTATATCAAAGTACTGTTTTGATTTCCTGTGTATTTAACATGCAGGTAGTTTACTCTTCAGCATGTGGATCAATGTCAATAGCTTGACATGAGACTTGAAACTCTTTGCTTCTGCTCAGTACAGTATTTTCTGAAGAAAATGAGACCTGCTGGGTATATAAGAAAAAGAGGAAATGGTATTTTTTTCACTTAACCATGATCAGTTTACTGGATGCATGTTTTTTTCACTACTTTTTCAACATCAATGGTTTTTATTATTCAGGTAACTCAGAGGACAAGAGTATTAGAGTTTGGGACATGTCAAAGAGGTAAGATCCTCCCTCTTGTATGAGCATGGATTTTTATAACTTATTTGAAATAACTTCAGCAGGCTTTTAAAAGCCTCAAAAGAAGAAGTCAAACTTGAACGAGAGTTGAAATCCAGGGCTTTGCGATACTGATGAATACTAGCAACAATGGATTTTGATAAGGAAACTTTTCTAAGGCCTGGATTGTTTTAATGGATTGCAAGTCTTTAAGTTGTGATTCTATTACTGTACCTTTTGGTAATGTATGTAACCCAGGGGTCAAAGGTTTATCACTTTTGTTCACTGTTTCAGAACCGGAGTGCAGACATTCAGACGAGAGCATGACAGGTTTTGGGTAGCAGCTGCTCATCCTACTCTAAACTTGTTTGCTGCAGGTACATTGTCTCAAAGACATTCACAGTGTTTTCTCAAGTTCTTTGTAAGTGTACTATGAGTTGCAGACTACCCTCATTCTCAACTTTGTTATTATTTTTTTTTAAATTTAGGGCATGACAGTGGAATGATTGTGTTCAAATTAGAGCGCGAGAGGCCAGCCTATGCAGTCCATGGAAACACCTTGTATTATACTAAGGTATGTACCTGATTAATTGGAGCCAACAATGTTAAAAAAATAAATGTACATTTATTTTGATCTTGATAACATGGGGAGTGGTCACCCAGTCTCTTGGGCCAAAGGCTTATCTTTTAAATAATGCTTGAGAATTCTGGATTGAATTGGATTTAGAAGTGTTGTTTTTTTGAGGAGAAGGGAAAACTGAAGTACCCAGTGGAAACTCTCAAGCCAGCAAGCTGTTGTATAAATTTGTGTAACTATCTGCTCTTTACACCATATATCTGAATTAACTCTCACTGACCCAGTTTGTAGTTAGTGTTGACGTTTTTAACTAGGCATTTGAGTATATGCTTTAGATTAACTGAATAATTAACCTTAGTTGACTTGAGTTCATCAAAATAGTTTTACTACAGATGAACTGATTCAGTTGAACCAGAAAAATTAGTTTCAAGGCATACCAAGTGATTTTAATTGATAATTACAATGTAGCAATATTCTTGTGTGTCAAATGCCTTGCAGGAACGGTATCTTAGGATGTATGAGTTTGGAACCTCTAAAGATGTGCCGGTCATGCAGTTCAGAAGAAATTCATCCCGAACTCCTGTCTACAGCATGTCTTACAATCCTGCAGAAAACTGTGTCCTGCTCTGCACTGTAAGTTTTCTCTCTCAGGCTGTCATTGACATTCACCAACTGGCTGTTTTATTCCAGCTGAAAAATACATTGGAGGTGGCCAGCTATGCACTCATGGCATGAAAATACCTAAAACCTACAGGGTAAAAGACTACAGAAATCAGAGAATTTCATTTATTGCATCTCACCACTTCTCTGCAGTGCTGGCCTCTCCAAGGCAAAAATTATTATCAGTTTTGTTTCTTATACCTGCTGGTTTTGTTGTGATATTTTATATTTTTATAGTTGTTAATGCTATAATGAGAGTAATCTTGTAGTCCAGCCCTTAATGTTCACTTTATATTTTCTATTAGAATGCAAGTAATCCAGAAAACTGTGTTTATGAGCTGCATGCAGTACCCAAGGAAATTGACAGCAGCAACCCTGAAGGTATGCAGTACAGTACCGCTCAATAGTAAGTTGACAGTCTCAACTTGAAACTCGATCCTCGAAGCTATTGAAAATCGCGGTTCAAGGCTCGAGTTTCAAGTATCGAGTTGCGAGACGCTCAAAGAATTTTTTAAGGATCTCGAAAACGGATTTCGAGGAAACGATTAACTTCTCGCACTTCAAGCAATAAAAGAGAACAAAACTTATTTCCCTTAGCTCTCGCATGCAGTCTCGTTGAAAGTGGAACAACATGTAAAACTCGATCCAAATCAGTCGAAAAATTCAATCTTCCATCCGCGCATTGTTTGACACATCCGTTAGAAAAAAGCTGAATTCTTTTTAGTCAAACTCCAAAATCAATCTAAGGCAACTAAACCACAAGTTTGCGGCTTTTTCGATAGCTATCGGCAAGAAACGGAGGAAACTTGAACGTGGTCGCTTGACAGCAGCCAAAACCGTTCACATGAAAAATTTGCATAAACATCATTGAGAGAAGGTCTCAGTTTCTTCATGTCAAGAATTTCACAATAAAAATGTGCAGAAATATGATTTTTCGTGCACAAAGAAGGAAATAAAATAAACTCCGTTCTGTCCCGGGTTCTATTCCTTGGCTTCTCATGAATTTTTCAGTCATGTTGAGTGGAAGGTTTCAAATTACACAGCCAGCAGTTCTTGCAGTTTTATGCAAATTTGCGATCTGAAAGCAAAATGCATAGCCGGTCATTAGCCATTTGCTTGTGCTGAAATAGCTCTTGATTATACCCTCAATAAATTTAGAAAACACGACCATTTGACGTATCGACTACAGAACCGATAAAAATTTAACTAAATTCAGCGCTAGCAATTGATCATTTGTTGATTTGATTACAAGTTTTCGATTTGTAATGAACTCAATGATGCTATATTTAATTGCACAGAAGTGAACTACACATATGAACGACTCAATATGATCGAAGGAAGTTCATCTTTTTCTTACATTTTCTGTCAAAAGATTTCGGAAACTTCAACGTCACCATCCGCTTTAGATAGCATCAAGTGGATTTCAATACCCTCCTCGAATTTCATGTTAAATTTTAAATGCAAACACAACAGTACTATAACGAATATTATAGAGTGAAGGTCACGTTTTTTAACGTATTGAAAGAGTTTGGATATGAGAGCAAACTCTTTCTTTCTTGCTACATTTTCTGTCAAAAGATTTCGGAAACTTCAACATCACCGTCCGCTTTAGATAGCAAACTCTTTCTTTGAGTGGATTTCAATACCTGCCCCGACGTTAGTCGCGCCTATGTTCTGATCTTTCAGATTTTATAACCGCTGTCTGTAAACAGGAGTCCAGTCATGTTCTATTTCATATTTTTTGAGATGACGCCGTTTTATACTACAACTCATGCAACTTGAAAACAGATGACTGCAGAAAGAAGTGGTATGATTTTGAGGTAGTCGCAGTTTGTCAAAGCACTGAGTCAAGTTAACCAGCGACAGTTGTTTACTGTTGACTTGAATAAACCCTACTGAAGAGATGTGAGAAAAACTAACAACGCGAGAAGTTTTTGTTTTTCGTCTCAAAACTTGATGCGCTTGACTCGATACTCGATATACTTGACGCGAGCCTTGATGCTCGAAGCATTCGAGTATCAAGGATCGAGTCACGAAGTTCAAGTTTCAAGTGACTGTCAACTTGGATTTGAGTGGTACTGTAACTCAGTATGTATCCATGGGGTATTGGACAAGAAGTACACTTTCTTAGGCCTCTTTGCCTCAGCAACGTTTTTTTACATAGTAGGGTTCTTTGTGCTTTATCATGGAAATTGATAACTTTCAATATAATTATTGATTTTCAATCTACTGAACAGTTTTTTGTTTTTGCGGCCAGTTATCCACCATTGTTAACTGGGCATAAAATTGTGCGCTTTTTATGCTGGTTATTCAATGTTGTCCATAATGTAACCTACTGCTTGTCTATACTTAAGTAATATACCACAAGTTTCTATGGTTTATGATTTACGAATTCTTCGAGTGTTTTTCCAACATCCCGAGTGGTTTATCAGCCTATAAACCATAGAAACTTGTGGTATATTGCTTTTATATAATAATTCAGAAGACGTGCAAAATTTCCATGAGTGTACTGGAACAATAAACCATAGCTGATTAACCAATCAGAGCACGTGCATTGATTTGGTTATTATACAAATCAAGTTTTTTTATTGTATTGTCATGATACCTAATTGTTGTCTCTGTGTTCCAATGTTTACAGTGTCAGAGGGCAAGAGGTCATCAGGACTGACAGCAGTTTGGGTGGCTCGTAATAGATTTGCTGTCTTAGATCGGACGCACATGGTAAAAATTTCTCATTAATTTGATCACTTACGCATATACAGTTCTGCAAATTTTATGATATTTTTTCCTTTCATCACATTTCTGCTTCTGTTTGAACCAACTCAGTGAATTGACCGTGGTGTTTATTTTATCAAATTTGTTTCTACTTATTAGCTGTTGATCAAGAATCTAAAGAATGAAGTTACCAAGAAAGTTCAGACTCCTCCCTGCGACATGATATTCTATGCTGGCACTGGTAGCTTACTGTTAAGAGAGACTGACTCAGTTACTCTGTTTGATGTGCAACAGAAAAGGTTTGTACTAGTAAAGGGTTGGGGGCAAAACCACTTTATTTCAAATTCTAGATTAGTGTTGTGCTCATTTTCCTTCATATTTACCTCCTTTAATTCAGCATCAGATCCCCCCAAAAAACATTAGTGTTTATTCCTGCCCTGTATTGGCACCAATTTTTAGATAATTTATCATAATTTTATTTGTATGTTGTGTTGGGGGATGGTTCTGTCTATATTTAAGACTGGAGATAGCTTCCTGTAACCTCTTGTGGGATTAAAATAAAATAAATCACTTCATTTGAGTGTCAATGTATGTATGTATGCTGTATTTAGCACACATGGTGCTAATTGGGGACACTGTCCTTATCAAATTAGAATTTGGAAATGTTGGTTTTTGAGGAGAGGGGATAACTAGAGTACTAGAAGAAAAACCTTTAGTTAGAGCAACAACAAGAGCCAACAACAAACTCAACCCACATGACGCTGAAAAGTAGACAGTCCCTTGCGTCTCGATCCTTGAGTCTCGAGTCAAGTTTCAAGACCTTTGAGGCAAGTTTTTAGAGTTTCAAGTCGAGAAAATAATGAGCTTGTCGCTTGACCGATTTCTCGAGAAATAAATTGAATAAAGGACCGCACTTGACACATACTGTTCATTGAAATTTCAACCGAAATTTTGTATCGCATGGCATTAAATTTCACAGATATCTGAGATATGGTGGTGAAAATTCGAAGAAGCAGTGTTAGATTTTTTGAAATTTCGAAAGAACAAATTTTTTTAGGTGAACTTTCGGTGTGGAGAAAAGAATAGCCGCAAAGTCCACCATGTTATTTTTAGCATGCCGCAAAATGAGCGTGAATTTTTGGCGTCATGGCAAACAAAATAGTGATATCTCTGGTTCTACAAGGCCTACAGAGACGACTGAAACAGTAAAATACTCTTTCTACAAGGATGAAATTCGATATAAAACTGTTTATGATGCGCCGTCTAAAAAAGAGTTATTTCTTTGCAATTGAGTGTTGTTTATGGGATCTGCTCTGTAAAACATTAAACAGTGATACGGTTGCCATGTCGATCATGTTGCGAACCAAGTTGATCCTGTGTCTCAACAGAATTGAAATATTTGCGAAAAGTGTTTTGATGACAAAATCTCACAATCGAACAACTATGTACGAAATTTCGCGTTGCTGCTAGAAGTTTTGATCAAATTCCGTTCCTTTCATAGGTAAGTTCGACAATCTGACTTTGGTCGGATGCAATAACACTGAAACACGCAGTTCTTTCCTTCTGATTTTTGGTCTCGTTCACTGTATTGCAAAGTACTGAAATTTCAAGTTTGTGTGCGAACGGCTATTGTTGTTTCTTTGAGAGATAAATCGTTTCCTCGAACTTCTTCAAGTTTGCATATGTTGTTTCTCGATTCTCGATGCTCGATCCTCAATCCTCAATACTCATGTCTGGAAGCTCAACGTTCGAGACACGCAAACCAAGTTTTGAGGATCGAGTTGAGACTGTCAACTTACTTTTGAGCGGTACTGTACCAGGAATCAAACCTGGGTCACATTGGTGGGAGGCGAGTACTCTCGCCTCATAGCCATCTCCACTCCCCTAAATATTCTGGATACTCTTATTCTACGGTAGGATGTTATGTATAAAATGATTAAGGTTGTTGTTTAATTAAAAAATATCCACTCTGAAAACAAAATGGTTGGTGAGGTGATCAACCAACTAACCAACCAACCAACCAACCAATCAATCAATCAATCAATCAAATAAAACATTCTAGATGGAGCATCTGAACTTCATTTCCAGTGCTGACTCATCACATCTTTTGCCACATTACGTTTGCAATGCACATTTGTGACCTTCCATGGGAAAACGTACACTAACGCTTAGCCGTTCAAACGGGCAAAAATAACGAATAACAAACGGCAAACAAATGCTTTTGAACTGCGTTTGAACGCTTTTCATTGCCGTTTAAATGGGTGAATAAATTAAACGAATTGGAATGGGAAAGCGTTTAAACGTGGGAATAAATTAAATGAATGGGCAAGGATAAGCGTTTAAACGTGGGTGAATAAATTTTACGAACGGCAAGCATGAACACTGACGAACATAATAACTAGTGGATGGGTGGAACGCTGAACAGGCAAACACGAAGCGTTATGATTTTTATTAATCAGTTCAAATCGTCTCGAGCTCTTCTCTGGCAAAATATAATCTTCCTTGCCTTCTCTCGCACTTAAAATGCTTAATCAATGCTTAAGCAGACAAACAAAGATTAGTAACAACACACGAGCACAAATGCTAAACGCGGGTGAAGAAAGCGTTGTGATTAATTTCATTGACTCACTTTCATATCCTCCCGACCTCTGCTCTGGCATAATACATCTTCCTCTCCTTCTCTCTTCAATCCAACAAGCATTGTGTAGTTTTTGCTAAAGAAGGATACAATTTTGGTTACCGGATATACCGGCCGACTTTTTATTTGCGACTTGTAAAGACGTCAACAAAATGTCCACCAATTGGCATGCAGAACGAAGCGCCTTTCACTGGAACACATTTAATAAAAAGCGTTTCTTCTTCCCTGTCCTGTCGATTCTACATAAATTATTCTGCCCCTAAAGTAAGTTTTAGAGCTTTGTAATTTGCTGCCAAAGAACACGCCCGCTAAACGATATTTGTGAAAAGATGTGGATCATATTTCAAACCGCTGATTGATGTGTAATCTTTATGAACATGCGGCCTGGCATGCATCCCGCATAATATCAGAAAGTGGCTGGCCGATATTCTAAACTTTTTAATCATTTCCAATGTCCCACATTGGAAACGAAACTTGATGGACGCTAAAGAGAGCTTGATGTTTTTTTTTCTCTCTCTGGCTTTTGTGCGCCACAAAACAACCAGTGACATGAAGTGTGACAAATTAATGAAACAGTGAATTCAATCCAAAACTGTTTTATTCATGTTACAGTGATATCTCTGGTTCTACAGGGCGCACAGAGACGATTGAAACGGCAAAATGCTCTGTCTTAAACACTGAATTTTTTTACAAAAGTGTTTATGATGCGCCGTTTATTGATGATTAGTTTCTTTACAAGCATGGTTCACACATTGATTGTTTATTTCTGTTGGGATGTGCCAGCGAGCGTGAATTGTGGCATCACGACAAACAAAAATGTGATATCTCTGGTTCTACAAGGCTACATGCGTTATTTATTATCCAGTCTTGCCACAGTATTCTGCACACGTAATTTATCTGATTGTGACTTGGAAGTCCGTAAAAGAATAGCGTTACAGTAGTCGAGTTTGGATGTAATAAAGGCATGAACTATTCTCTCACAGTCCGATTGAGACAGGAATCTACATTCTACCAATGTTCTAAATTGCAAAGGAAGTTGACTTGCAAGCATGTTTTAATATTAATATGGATATATCAAACTAGCTTATAGTTCCTTCCAATAATTACTTAAATCAACAAGGCTGTGCGAAGGTAAATAAATAAAAATTGTCCTTTAGTTGGAAGAAAAAGTGTTTTTCTAATATGAATTACGCTTTTGGCTACACAGCTCCATCTCGACTGACCAGAGTTTAGAGATTGATGACTTCGCGAGTCCGAAGTTGAGAATCACAATGTCGAAGTGGCGATTGTGGGTTCAAACTTCTTTTTTGGGCCGGCCTCTTTTTGCTTTTTCCATCCTCCAAAGATCTTCAAATTATTTCATTTTCTCACGCAAAAAATTAAAACAAGAAATACGAGAACCCGTTGGCGCCTACAAACTTTGCCGCAAAAAAGCAGCGTGATTCTGATTGGATAATTTTGACAGCCAGACATTCCACAGTTGAGTGGGTTTTGCATATTTAATTAGGGGACGGAATGAAGAAAACAGTATCCTTGCAGGTGTCCCCTTCCCTCATGCACTTCGCACGGTTGTTTTTCCCCTTTCCCTGCCCTTCGATGCCTGCCACGCAGGCTATGAATAATGAGGCTAACTATGACAAGACTTCAAGACGCTAGCAATAGCATAAATGCAGTACATGCTCCAAATTCGCAAACACCATCCAGTGACTATCGAATGTCGATCAACACTGTATTGTCGAAGATTGCAGCATTCAATCACTACGCTCTCTCAGGCACGTCACATGAACACTGTCTTCTTTATAACTAACAGTTTTGTTCAATAATTATCATTCATCGCAAAATAATATTGGCTTGACTGGAAACGATTGATGGTTACCGGTATACTGCCTTCTCGCCGGCATAATTATGTATCATACTCTCACAACTTCCGATTCAAGCACCATTCTGGTTCACTTTCGACTACAAGGATAGCGATTTGGATGGACCATTGTGACCCAGCATTTCATTGGTTTCAAACGCTACGTTTCTTTTTACGTTTAAACGGACATGAAAACGATTTTGGTCGATGCGAACGAGTCAAACGGGTGAATATATTAACTAAACGGAGGAATATTCTAACTCAACGGATAGCGCCTGCTGTTCAAACGGTAAAATGGACGCTTCAAACGCTTTCTCACAGCGTTTAAACGGCAAATGAACGGATTAAACGGCTAAGGCCATTTAAACGGCTAAGCATTAGTGTACGTTTTCCCATGGAAGGTCACATTTCCTTTTAAACTCTATAAATCTTCTGTTCTTTCTGGTATCAGGAGCAGAACAAAGTCAATGCTATTCTGTCAATTCTGAAAACAATATGACATAGGGGATTTCGCTCAAGTATACTGGGCAGATGTTTGCATGGTGTGCCACAGGCACACCGTGCAAACCTGTGTAGAACACAGGTTGCTCACCTGCACACCTGTACACCTGTGTAGAACATGTACACTGTGTTGTTGTTTTTCTTTGCAGGACCTTGGCTACTGTGAAAGTGAACAAGGTGCGTTATGTGGTGTGGTCAGCTGACATGGCTTATGTTGCCTTGCTAGGAAAACATGGTGAGATTTAAAACTTGGATTTATATCATTGGCAAGTGACTAGTAGTGTTATTTTTGCAGCAGGTAGCTAGTAAGTTTTGTTGAGTTGAAATGAGATTTTTTTGCCCAGAGAAAGCACTCTTTAAACACATTTGTAACCAAAGGACACTGTTATTTCTGCTACATAGCTATAGTTAAGATTTCTATCTAGGCTGTTTTGTGGATGCACTTGTCTGTGTTATACATACCTGTACAGTAGTTCATGGTTTATCCTTTTGATGTGGTAAAATGCACAATCTCTTGACGTCTGTGATAATCAACTTACAGCTGCTTTTATTAAGATGCACTGGTTGAAACATATTTATTTCCTGTATGTAGTTGTTGCAATCTGTAACCGGAAGCTGGAATGCTTGTGCACCATCCATGAAAATATCCGTGTGAAGAGTGGAGCATGGGAAGAAAACGGAGTCTTTGTCTACACCACAAGCAACCACATCAAATATGCATTAACGAATGGGTGAGAAAAATTTTCAACTAATTTCTTTCTTCAAAGAACATTAATTATTTTGGCCACAGGACATCTGTCAGTAGCAGCATGTTCTGCACTATTTCTTTTCCCTACCATCACATTTGTTTGCATTTGCTCCCCTCCCTTTTTACTGTGAGTATTTAAGGGCTTGTTTACATGAATGAACTCACCCCAGGACGACTTTCATCCACTACCACTTAGTGTTTGCATGATTGCAGGGCAAAATTTGTTCAAAACTGTTTTTGTTCATCCCAGAATGAAACCGCACATGTAAACAGCAATAAAAATTTGCTCCGGGAGGAAAATCATCCCAGAATGAGTTCATCCCGGCATGACTTTCCTCCCATGTAAACACAGCCTTATTTTATCAAAGCTGGCAAATAACTGATTATAGTGGATGCGTGTTTCAGTGACCATGGAATCATTCGTACTCTTGACCTGCCCATCTACATCACAAGAGTCAAGGTAAGAATGATTGATATGTATGAGAGAATGTGTCAATTGTTTTGATTTGTCACTAGTTGTATACTAGTAATTATGGAAGAAATTCAGTGCGAGTCACCGGCGTTTCCAGTTTAATTTTGATAAGCTGGTTCAAGTTTCTAGGCTCGCTAGATAAACAAAAGCCTTACTCACCTGGTTTGTTTTCTTATAACATGCTAGGTCTTCAGGCTTTTACATTAACTACATTTTTAATTACACTTTAAAGATTTGCTGGGTGTTTTATCTTCATGTACGCTATTATTATTTTAATCTAATTAAAATAGCAATAAGATGATTCTGTCTGTACACCATTTAAGCACTTATTGTGAGGCCTTTCAAGGGGTGGTCTGGTGTTGCTTTGTCACTTGTTCGTTTACGACTCTGTTGCCTGTTTGGTTAGGAACAAATATCACTGTTGCAAAGAAACCAAATAGAAATGTTGAGTTAATTGTCCCTGTTGCAATCTGACATGCTTTTCCCGCCATTTCTGTTATTTGTCAGTGTTTTGGGAGAAGATTGTCACCTTTTCGGAGTCATGTCACTTGTTGCTTCTACCCCTTGAAAAGCCTCAATTGTGGTATTACCATGGGAATGAAAAAATATATATACCTGAACACGTTAGTCAACTTTTGTAGGCAATCATCAAAAAGATGTGAACTTATATTTTGGGGAATAAATTCAAAACAAATAGCAGTTTTAGAGCCATGTAGTTGTCTATTTTTTTTTTTTTTTAATATTTTAGTCTTCTGTTCCCTCCATTGTTTACCCTTCAAAGTTTAGTAAGGATATAACTTCATAATTTTTGGACACTCAGGGTAACAATCCTTACCCTTAAAAATAAATGTAGCAAACATTGCTTTTTGTAAATTTAATATGCCTTGTTGGATTCCGTAGGGAAGCAGTGTGTATTGTCTTGACCGGGAATGCAAGACAAGAGTTCTTGGAATTGATCCAACAGAGTTCAAATTCAAACTGGCTCTTATCAACCGCAAGTATGATGAGGTAAGCACATGTTCTGGTTATTTTATTTTTAATTAGTGCATGTTTGTGAATGCGATCATAAGAGGTGTATTTCGTCAGTGACATTTAACTTGTCTGTTGTTGTAGGTTCTCCACATGGTGCGAAATGCAAAACTGGTTGGACAATCTATCATCTCGTATTTGCAGAAAAAAGGTTACCCAGAGGTTAGCAAACAAATGTTCTTGTTATTTTGTTCAATGCTTCTTTGTGGACTTCAGATTTCACATTTATACATTATTGTACTTTCATTTCATTTCAGTTAATCATGTCAGCATGGTTTACTCTGCATTTCCATGCACCATTAAGGAGAAATATATAATTTAATATTTACACTGGTGTTGTTTGCTTGCTTGCTTTACTCAGGTTGCCTTGCATTTTGTCAAAGATGAAAAAACCAGGTTTGGACTGGCGTTGGAATGTGGTAACATTGAGGTAGGCTAGCTGAAAATGTCAAATCATTGAATCTTTCAGTCAGTCAGTCAGTCAGTCAGTGAATCAAGAATCAGTCAAATTATCAACCAATCAAAACTTTCGGGAAACAGTCCTCTGGGCGTTTGTGTGAGAAAATACAATGCATTAATTTTATGTAATTTACCTTCCCAACATTCCAGCTGTCACATAGTACTTGTGATCAATTTTGATTGACAGGTTGCCTTGGAGGCTGCTCGCAGTCTTGATGACAAGGTTTGCTGGGAGAGACTTGGTGCTGCTGCACTGACACAAGGAAACCATCAGGTGGGTGTTTGTTTTTTTAACTGTGGATTGAAAACCCATGTCAATGACTCCAGCTGATGCTTCTTTCTTTCTATTATAACAACAGACCATAGTACTTCAAAGAAAGTAGACTCCATATGAGTTAATTTTAAATCTCTTACTTGATTGTAGGAGTTATGCATTCTGAAATTAAACCTTTATTCTGAATCCCAAATCCCATGAAGAATTGGTCAAACAAAGCATTCTCCATGTTCTTTAAAGTACAATGATGTAACTTGTAAGCCCAGTAAACATGCTAGTTTATGAGAAGGAACAAAGCAATGTCCCTTATAATAACATGGTTTTCTCCTGTAATTTTTTTCTGACTGTATTTTATTCATTAGGTGGTAGAAATGGCATACCAGAGAACCAAGAACTTTGACAAGTTGTCTTTCCTTTATCTTATCACTGGAAATCTTGAAAAGCTGAGCAAGATGACAAAAATTGGTATGTAAGGTTTTCAATATTAGCTCATGAAACAATGTTTAGTTTGACATTGCAGCTTTGCCTGCCTCTTTTGAAGGTTTTGGGTCAGGCATGATTTGGAGCAGCATTATTTGGAGCACTGTAAAGGAAAAATCCAAGGGGAATGAAATAATTTAATGAACTTGCTATCCCCAGGGTTAACCCTACACTGTACACTGTATGGCCTCAGGTCAGTGCCCTACTCCACTTCTGTAGCGTGGAACTTGCTACCAGACAGTGTCAGAACCCTAACTACTTTAAATGCCTCTAAGGCTGTTATTGGGAAAAGTTTTTAGTATTATAGGCTGATAGCATCTCAGCTTTTGTGAAGTTTTGTTAGTGTGATGTGTTTAATAATTTATTGTAAGTATTTTCACCTACATCATAATAATAATAATAATAATAATAATAATGATAATAATAATAACTTTATTTAAGTCGCAAATCTTTCTAGCTGAGCACAGATGCTTTACTAATGAGGCCCTGCCAGGGTAAATGTCAACAAGCAACATGGCCCAAAAAGTAGCGACAGCACAGAAAATGAAATCCCGACAAGAGACATCATCCCTGGCAAAATTCCAACAGTGAAATCAAGGCTGAGAATTAGCAATTTAAACACCAACATGGGAGATTTTAAAATTCAGACAAGCGACAGAGCCCCCCCCCTCCCCTTCCTGGCAGAGCCTCACTAATTGGTGAGATTAAATCAAATCAAATCTAAATAAAGTAGAATCAAATCAAATCAAATGTTGGTTTTGGGGGAGAGGGGAAAACCAGAGTATCTGGAGAAAAATCTCTTAGAGCAGAGTGGAGAACCAAGAAACTCAGCCCACTTATGACGCTGAGTCTGGGAATCGAACCTGGGACACATTGGTGGAAGGTGAGTGCTCTCACCACTGCCCCAACCCTGCTCCCCACATGTAGGTTTTGCCTTTTTTTTTGGTAAATTAGCTATTATCTTAAGCTAAGGGTCTACCCAATCCTTGTCTGGTCAGGAAATAAATAAGTTATTCATTCAAAAATCTAGAGAGAGAAAATCAATGGCAGGATATCTTGGATCGCCAGTTCTAGGTCTGAAGTCAAATTTGGCTTGCTTTTGTATATTGACTCCATCCTTTTCAAGTCTAGCTACTTAAACTCATTTTGCTATGTAAAGTCTTTCTATACACATGTTGTAGGTTTGGACATAAATGGTTGTATTTGGTGTCGGGGTAATTTTCTCATGCACACTGAAGTAAAGTGCATGCTTTTATGTTCCTCTATCCAGCTGAAATTCGCAAGGACATGAGTGGTCAGTACCACAATGCATTATACACTGGTGATGTTGAAGAGCGAATCAAAATCTTAAAGAACCTTGGACAAGGTAAACTAAATTTACTGCTTAACATAAAACTCCTCCTTGTGTGATCTGTTGTATTCGTCATATTTTCCGTGAATAATGTCCCAAAACTTGCCATTGATCCAAGACTTAAAGCATGTAATGACATCATCTGAAATCAAGTCAGTTATCATCTACTACCCAAACACTGTACATGTACAAAAATGAGGTGCATCCATACAGTGGCTTAAAAGCAGTAGCAATAAGGATGTTAATAACAACACACATAAGGGCAAAAAGGTGTGGTTACAGGCAAATTTAGCCTTTGTGTCCAAGTCAGTATTATTGCCCTAGAAAATATGTTGATGGTGGGTAAGAGACTTTGTGAAGGAGTGCCATTACTTTCAATATAGAAACTTGTTTCATTATAATGTGAATTGAGAGTTAACAAAGTTTCATTTCATTGCATGCATGCCTGAGTAGCCTTTGAGGTAACACAAACCATCCCTGAAGAGATGTCTTCACTTCTTGATTCTTCTTGTGTTGACATATTTACAAAGGGTCGCTAGCCTTCTTGACTGCAGCTACTCATGGATTAGCAGAGGAGTGCGAAGAGATAAAGGAAACTTTTGGGCTTGACCCAGACATGGTGAGTAAAGTTTATTTAATTTGAATCTTGGTGTGGCTAAGATGAACCAAACTTGACCATTGATGCATTGGCAAGAGGTTGAAGTGTAGTGTTTTTCTTATAAACCTGTTTGAAACAGAGTTTCCTACTGAAGTTGCTTGATTTTGTTTACAGACAGTAGTCAGTTTTTGCTCGTTACTTATCGTGAAAGACTTCTGCCTCAGGAGTTGGAAAAACGAAAATCTCAGTGATAGTGTGTGTTTAATTTGATATCTGAAACTTTCAATGTTAAAAACAAATAATTTTGAATGGAAATGGAATTTCAATTTATCAACATTTCTTTACTTCCTTTTGCAGCTCCCCCCTGTAAACCCAAATGCCAAGTTGTTACAGCCTCCTGCACCAATTCTGCAGAACGAGGGCAACTGGCCTCTCCTTACTGTAGCGAAGACATTCTTTGAAGGAGCCATGGCTGCAAAAGGTGAGATATAAATTCTTACCAATTAATAATAGCCAATTGAAAATACCTGTAGATTGGCACACTTAAAAGATGGGCCAAAGGAAAGGGGTCATTAAGTGAAAAATGGGTATTGAGCCAGAAATTTGAATGGCAAGAATTCTGGATGCTTAGGATATCCAAATGGGAAATATGAAATTACAAAATACTACCTGTTACCTAAATAGCCCCTTTAATTAAATTTATTAATTTGTGTTTGACAACTGGAGGTGGGCCAGCTGCAATGGTTGCCGTAGACATGGACGAGGGTGGAGAGGACTGGGGAGAAGATGCTGCGCTTGTCATTGATGAAGGTACCTTGCATTTTGTGCTTTCTGATTTGTCAAGATAAAGATGTCCTCGGTATTCTGTGTTTATCCTTTGATGACTGTTTTAATTGGTTCAATTTTAGATGGGAGATTCGGTGAAGATGGCTTGGAAGGTGACATCCTTGTTGGAGATGAAGACAGTGGTGGCTGGGATGTTGAAGAGGAAGATCTTGTTCTCCCTCCTGATCTGGTAGGTGCTTCTGGAAACCTAAATGTTTTAAGTCTTTGTAGAGATTCTCTATAGCTGGCTAGTTCTGTTAACTACTCGAGGCTACAAGCATCTTCCTTATATTTGTAAGTACTACATAGGTTTTGGAAAGTGACAGATACATGTAAGGCCTTAATTCAGAAGGTTTAACTGAGTGTTTAAGCAGCTGCCTTAAGCATTATTTTTAATGGTGCAAATCATTTCTTTGTATTGCTAGGTTGCTAACAGCTTGCGGCATATATGGGTTGCCTTTTTTTGACTGAGATAAATCCTTTTTCTCATTTCAGGATGTTGGCCTTGCTGCTAGCACTGGAGATGAAGGTTACTTTGTTCCTCCTGTCAAGGGCACCAGCCAATCTCAGGTGAATGACTACTGTATGATCATTGTCTATACAGTTCAGACTAGATGTAGTTGTTTGTGGGAATTTGTTAGCCTTATTTCAAAGGAAGTAATGTTGCTATTGCCCATTACACAGGTCTGGTGCACCAACTCTCAGCTTGCTGTTGATCATGTGTTGGGAGGATCTTTTGAGAGTGCCATGAGGGTGAGTTTGAGTTTTATTTTGGTGTTTGCAATTGGAAAACCACAGTCAGACTGCTGCTGTACGTGCAAGTTTACCCATACTTATTCCAAAGTGAATAACAGCAGGGTAGCAACAGAACAGAAATTAGAAAGCTTGCTGCTGAAGTAAACCTCTTTTCAGGCAGAAAAAAGCGACAAAAGGCACTAAATTTAACAAATCGAATGTGGTTTAGCGTTGTCTATACTCTTATCGACAATGATATTCGTCATCACAGTGGTCAAAATGTTGTGGACTCCTGAGGCGCAGCCGAGTGAGTCCACAGCAAATTTTGTTTTTTACCACCATATCAGCGTAAAAGAAAATGTTAATTTCAGAGCGCGAGCTGAGAAAAGGCATTGCGCGACACGTTGACGCGAGCAGCGTTGTCTAGACTCTTATCGACAATGGCAAATTAGCCAATAAGATTTCGAGATTACTAGCAATTGTGGTAAAATGTGTAATTGCCCTTCTAAACTTAACCTATAGATGTGTGGACCTGGTGAAAAGCTTAGCAAGCAAGCAAGTTATCTTAGAGCGTGTGATTTAACTGGCTGTCCAAAGGAAATCCATTACTTGTCTTGTTCTCTTGCTAATAGATTGCGCCCCAATTTGTTTGCATCGATTTTGTTTCTTTGTTGATGTGATTAAAATTGGTTTTCATTGAAAGTACTGTTAGTGTTAGGTTGAACAAATAACAATTTTTTCAACCAGTAGGCATTATGAATGTTAGTATGGGGTGTTGAGGTTGTACTTTGTCTAGCACTGTGTCTGTGCGAGTCCTTGGCAACTCCAGTTTGGTTTTGATAGGCTGGTTCAAGTTTCAAGGCTTGCTAGAGAAACAGAGTCTTACTCACCTGGTTTGCTTTGTTGTAACCTGCTGGGTCTTCAGGCTTTAACATAAGTCATGAAAATTGTTGGGTACCTCGCTTTGTTTTAGATTAGCACCTTTCAGGCATATTCATTGAGCTCTGTGAACATTGGTTCCTGAAAGGTCTTAGGCACTGGCTTTCGCTAACATTTTTTTCATGTGCATAGCTTCTTCATGACCAAGTTGGTGTAGTAGCATTTGAACCTTACAAGCCACTATTCATGCTGGCCTTTGCTCGTGGAAGAACAGCTCTTCCAGCCACCCCTGGAGGACCACCTTTGTTAGGGCATCCACACAGAAACTGGTGAGCAACATTCCACTTATTGTCAGTGTGTAAAATCAAAACAATTTCCCTAAGATTAAATCTTTTTGCTGCTATGATATCCCTTCTTAGTCATTTGGTATGATAGAGCGCTTTTCAATTGAGTGTTGTAAAACCAAAACCAAAGCAATTACTCTGACCAATCACAACAGAAGTAAGCAGTGCAATGAGCCAATCAGAATACGAAGCAATTACATGTAGCTGGTGTAAAGCGCGGGAAAATACGCACGAGCAAGTCGCAATTGGTTTTGGTTTTGCTTCTCATTGGTTGAGAAAGTGGTGCGAGTTTTCCTAGCCAATCACAGAGCAAAGCAATGCAAAACCAAAGCAAAACCATAATTACTTTCGACACTCAATTGAAAACCGCTCTAATATGAAATGTTTTTGGTTACTCTGTTGGTTTTGGGTTTCTTTGTGATTGTTTCTAAGCACTTATTTCGATTCACCTTGCATAGGAGAGATGCTGGAGCCAAAAGCGGCCTACCTGCAGTGGGCTTGAAGCTAAATACTCTTGTGCAGCGATTACAGGTTACTTTCATTTTCCTTAGTGCAATATTTTGTCTTTCTCTTAGCCTGCAAAGCAAGCGTTTCCATGTAGTTTCCGAGCAAAGAAAGACAGAGGAACGGGATTTTAGGAGTTTTGGCCGCGCGAAAAATGAGACGAGAGCAAAAACATGTAACAGGGGAGATGGGGAGAGGAGGGAAGGAAACGCTTACAGACAAACCCCTGGATTTTGAAAATCCCATTCGCCTGCGAACGGGGCTCATGATTGGCTTGCCTCTGGTCGCATATTGACATGTGTTGATCAAAGGTCTGATAATACAACATGGCCGGCGAAAGAAACGAAAGACGTGTTCGAAGCAAGTCAAGTCTACACAAAGCTTTAAATTTTCTCGCCGAATGGGGATTTAGTCCCGAATTACAAAAAGAATGAGAGATCGAGAGTGAAAATACCGTCTTCTGTTTGGTTCTGCTGAAGAAGCACACGTCAAGCTTCATCAAAATCCCTCAAAAAGGAAGGCAACTCGCTTTATGATAACCTTATCGAAGAGAATTCTTACGAGAACTTTGACTGGGAGGCCGCCTTTGGGAAGATTATCTATACTCAGAAACTGGAGCTTAACTGCATGTCATTGAATAAGAATAGCGTGAAACCTTTGCATGTATTGTGTCCTGCTTCGTTCTTCAAAGAACCCCAACCGAGGTCAACAATAGTGGCTGGTTATTCTACAGTTACTAGTACAGCAGGCGACAACACTCGAACCGATTTGCGGATCGCACTTTTTCCCTCTGGCGTGTCCAGCAAACGCTTCTTTACTGGAGTTGACTTTGTCTGAGTTGATTTCCTAAATTACCTTGTATTTCCTGGATGAATGAATACAGTGATCTAAGATATCGAATCTTGCGAGCACGAGGATTACAAACGTGACTTGAATACTTCTCACATTCAGCTCTCTCTCACATTTTACCACATCAAGGCCAACTTCCTAGCAGATTAGTGCTAAAACCTCTCCCTTGCGGTCCTTCCTTTTCAATGGATCAAAAAGATTTTTTTTTTGAAATTGCAATTACAAAGCTTGCATTGGTCGTATGACAGCCACTGACAGCATGAAATCTCACTGAGTGCACTCAGGCATGACAGGCCAAGTGGGCAGTTTTCAGAATCCAGGGGTTTGTCTGCAAGCGTTTCCTTCCCTCATCTCCCCCTCCCCACTCTTTTTCATTTTTTTGCTCTGCTCCCATTTTTCGCACGGGCAAAACATCTTTGCGAGGAAACCACATGGAAACACTTGCTACACAGGCTATCTTTCTCTTGCAACCAATTCATCAATCAATTGATCCCTTGACTAATCAACCCAAAAGACTGGCCAACTGACCAGGTGACCAGCCTAGGGACCAACCAGTAGGCAAACAGACTGACAAACAGACAGATCAGTCAATCTATTTGATGATTGATTAGATTGATCAATCAATCAAACAGTCAATTGATAACTAACCATTTAACAGCCTGAACAAAACCAAACAACTGTGTTGTTTTTTATTTGAACAGGCTGCCTATCAGTTGACAACAGGAGGCAAGTTTCAAGAGGCAGTGTACAAGCTCCATTCAATTTTGTTGAGTGTCACACTCTTGGTTGTCGACAGCAAACAGGAGATCAGTGAAGCTCAGCAACTGTTAGGAATCTGCCGGGAATATATTGTTGGATTGCAGATGGAAGTTAAAAGAAAGGAACTGCCCAAGGTGATAAGTTAACACAACATGAAAAACATTTTTGTCAGTTTGTCTAGTAACCAGTATCAAGTTGAAAGATTGTGTTTTTGTGCCACATGTATAGCAACTCAAATCTCTGTGTAGTGTCAGAAGGGTACCATTCTCTGCTTATGCACTTTTAAAACTCTGTATAATAATCACCATAATTATCTGCCCACTCTGGGGATGTTGGGTGACACTTGTTATTACAAAGAGTGTTCATTGTTTTTTTTTTTTGTTTGTTTGTTTGTTTGTTTTTTTTTTTTTGTGTGTGTTCATTGTTTTGTTTTGTTTTGTTCGAACTTTGGCATTGGTTGCAAGGGGTTTTGGCCTGCTTACTTTAACATGAAGTTACCTTTAATGATTCATGTTAGCTATTAATTTAAGAACATTACTTAACTGGTCAATAAAGCATCTGTTGCATAAATACATGTAAAATTCTTAATGACCAGGCTCAAAGACTTTATTACTGATATCCAATTCAATGTTTTCCACAGTCATCCCTTGAAGAGCAGAAGAGAATATGTGAGGTTAGTGCTTTTGGAGTAGTCATATTTGAGTTTTAAATTTCACAGTGATGCTTCCACATACATAGTTGACATTTTGTGATGATTACTGAATTTGTGCGCATGGGTTTATCATTGCAGATGGCTGCTTATTTCACTCATTGTAACTTGCAGCCAGTTCATCAGATCCTTACATTAAGGACCGCGGTCAATCTCTTCTTCAAGGTAACAAACCTCTATACACCCTACAGGTTGTGACTATTAAATTGGTCACCATCACAGCTTAAAATTATGTGTATGTGGAATGATTCTTCAGAACAGGTTTCTGACCAGGCAGGTGGGGAGCAGTGATGGCGTAGTGGTGAGAGCACTCGCCTCCCACCAATGTGGCACCGGGTTCGATTCCTGGTGACGCCACAAGTGGGCTGAGTTTGTGTTGGTTCTTGACCCTGCTCCGAGGGTTTTTCTCCGGGTACTCCGGTTTTCCTCCCTCACCAAAAACCAACATACCGCTTATTCAAGCTGGCTGTAGGCTGTGCTCCAAAGTCATACATGGACCGTATAGCAGCTGCCAGAGGCGCCTTGTATGTGCTTTTGGTTCGACCTTGTTGAGCTGTGTCCTTGCTGTACTTTGCGAGGACGATTAGCTCAGACAGTTATTATTATTATTATTATTATTATTATTATTATTATTATTATTATTATTAGCATATTATCTGGAAGAGTCATGAAAGAAACAACATTCAATTTTAAGGCTTCTGATGACTTCCAACATTAACATTATTAATGTTAATGCTTCTGTCAAATTTATTTTATCCCCTAATAAATAGTTACAGTACCATGGCCAGCTGTGTTAAGTCAAAAAATTTAATAATAAGGTTTGATCTGGCCTGCAGCTTGTACACTATGGGCATGTGTTGCCACTTCTAGAATAGATTGTTTAATTAATTTTGAAGCAAGGCCATGTATCATTTTCATGAATAAGAATGCATTCATTACTTCAAACAAAGCACATTAATTTATACTTTGATGTGATATCCATTTGAAGGAGTGCCTCTTAAATATGGGGCCAATTAATTTAAACAGTAGCAGGTATGTGTAAACTCGTGGGTGATACTTGTTTACATTTCCTTCTTACAGCTAAAGAACTTCAAAACAGCTGCTTCTTTTGCCCGTCGTTTGTTGGAACTGGGACCACGCCCTGATGTTGCAACCCAGGTTTGTGAAATGAGGCTATAAGGAATTTAGGCAAAGTTAAAATCAAGTCAATGCTGCCAGCAGTGTCACCTATTGGTGGGGGGTCCCAGGGAGGTTTCAGGGGCTTTGCCATGTGCTTTGCTTTTCACTCCTTGCTGCTTGCTCGTTTTTTGTGTGTTTTCTCTCTCTCCCTCCACTCATTTGTTACTGGGTAAGTATATGTTCCACACACTGTTCACTGCTGTGTTGACAGGTGCCTGGAGCTTGGCTGTGGCTGGATTGCCATGGTGACCTCCCTGCTGCTGAGGAGATTGCTGCCTCCTCTATTGCTGCCTTTACGGCATCTAAATGTACCCTCCAATACTGCAATTGTCTTAGAGTTTAATGGTGAATTAATTATACATAACATTTGACCTTTGTGGCTATCAGTAGCTATCAGATCACATTCAAGCCACAGAAGTAGTATGTCATTAAGATGAACTTTTCATGCATATGATGAAACATTCCCCATAACTTTTGATGTGTCAATCTCAATGGAATATGTCTTATCAGAATGTCTTAATAAAACAGTACAACATAATAATAATAATAATAATAATAATAATAATAATAATAATAATAAAGAAGAAGAAGTTTAATTCCACCATCATTGCAGTTAATCTGAATTAAAATGTGGTTACACTTGTACAACTATAAAATTTACATAAAATTGATCAAAGAGGGACTGGGTTACAATAAGTTTTATAATAAAATTACAATTAATAAATTTATTCTTATACAGGGTTTTCAATAAGTTGTGAAATAGCCGTTTGGGCTAAGTAAAGTAGGCAGCGACCTGATGAATTTTTTTAATAATTTGAGTGAAAATACGGACAAAGTAGACGGCGGTAAGAGGTAAATTATGACAAAGTAGGCGGCGATTTCCGCCGGTTGCCGGCTTCTAATGAAACCCCTGTTATACAAGATAAAATATGGGTATATATATATAATCTAAGAATCTAAAGATTATTAAAAGCTATGCTAGTACTTGGGAAAAAACTATGATGCAATCTTTCGGTCCTGCATTTAGGTAATATATATTTGTTAGCGCCTCTCGTTTGATACTGATGCATGTGCTGACTTGTCATTGGGAGATGTTTGACAAGAGGTCCTCCTCTTGAAATCTCTTCAAGAGTTTTAACACAGAGTTCATTACGCCTTTCGTCTAATGTTCTTAAGTTTAAAAACTGAAGAGCTTCTGAGTAAGAAAGTGCTGGAACTATGATTTAAAAGAGCACGTTTCTGTACGCGTTCTAATTCCTGTGAGAGGTAGGAGGATAGAGCGTGATGCCATACCACACAGCAATATTCTAATAAAGATCATATCAAGGCAGTATAGATAGTAATTAGTGATTAGATCATTAATCTCAACGCCCCCTCGACGAAGTACTCGGAGTATGTGAAGGCGCTTAGAGGCCTTGGTGACAATAGATTCAATGTGAGTATTCCATTTTAGATTATTCTAATTCACCAGGCCAAGTACTTTATGTGAAGTCACAAGCTCTAATTGTTGATCGTCAATCTTCAAATGAGGGAATTCTATGGGATCCTTAAGGAAGCAAATCTGCATTTCTTTGCACTTTTTAGTGTTGAGTTTCATCCAATTACTGGAGCTCCAAGAAGCGACGGTATTGAGACTGGTCTGGATGGTTGAAATGCTGTTCCTTACAAGCCCTTCGGACAACGATATATCATCAACATACTTCCAAGTACAAGATTCGGGATCTGAGATACTCAAGTTGTTGATCATTAGCAAAAACAATATTGGGCCAAGTTTTTTTCCCTGGGGAACACCGGCATTTATTGGGAGCCAGTCAGAGAGCAAGCCAGCTAGCTTAATGCGTTGACGGCGGTTAGACAGAAAGCTTGTAATCCACGGTATTAAGGATGTGTGAACGCCTAAGTCCAAAAGTTTATCTATTAGTACATTATACCCAATATGATCGAAAGCTTTAGAGAAGTCAAGAAAGCAAAGGCATAGATGTCGTCCAGGTGGATCGTCATCCAGATTATGGCTTAATGTGTACAGCCTAATAGGAAATTAAAAGAGGACACAGAGGCAACAGTTCAGCTGATAGAAACCCAGCCTGTGAAATAGTGCTACAGTGAAACATTCGGGTGAATAGGGCATTTCCTTGGGTATCCCAGGCTACTGTACTCTTGGCAAGCAACAACCCTGTTTAAAATTTAATATCTTTTCAAACAAGCCATAAAAAGGGAGTAATTTAAATCTTTGTCCAACAGATACACACAGTAGCTAACTTTCACCTGTAACTTGATGACTGGCTGATTTGTTTGTTTGTCCTTAGATTCGCAAGATCCTTCAAGCTTGTGACAAGAATCCCACTGATGCTCATAACCTTCACTATGATGAACACAATCCTTTCACCATCTGTGCCATCTCATACAAGCCTCTCTACAGGTATGGAGCTATTGTTCACTCCAACACCCTTGATGTCAACTGAATGACACATCTGTGCTGACTTTTATGCTTTGTTAAAATTTTTTTTGGCTACCAATTTTACTTCAGAGCCACAATATTAATTAAACATAATTTGCATTTGCATTATCATCATTTTAGAAATCCCAATATTGTGAACTTGTTTGTAACTTTATGATTATCTAGACTACAGAGTTTTTTCTCATGAGACAATTCTTTCTCTTTCTTGAGACATTGTTATGACATTGTTATGTGGCCAGCACATAAATTTATAAAATAATAATGTAGATGTAAACAGTTGTCAATTCACCTACTTAAGCCTTGCTTGCCTGCTGTGTGTACAAAGCTAGTGAACTTGACCTACAATATTAATACTGGTACCATAATTTATTAATTTTGTAGTCTATTTCACTTATTTGCTTTGTCTATCATTGCCAGCAATTGTTACACTTGTGTGGCTAATAATTAGCCACACATTGCATCTTACCTAGATACATAAAACCTTATGTGAATTGTCTGTTTCTTTGGTCCTCTTTCCTCCTGATTCATGTTGCTTTTCTTTTTGTTTGCTCGCGTCACCCCATATCTTGACCTGCCACCCTCAAAGGTTTGGGATTAGATGATGTTTCTTCAAAGACAGAGTTAAGCAAAACCATAGTGTGGGCAGATTTCAACTGCATGAACCAGAAGCTCCATAAACAGTTGGCTGAACTTTGGCTGACAAGTTTCCCATTTTCAATATTGTTTAACCTATCTCGCATTCTTACTTTAAAAAAAAATCAGCATTACATGTGTAAGTCCCTCCTTCCAAGAAAATAAATAATAAAAATAGTAATAATAATCATCATCATCATCTGGCATCTATGCCAGATGCCCACATAGACTTTCAGCTAACAGAGAATGCTGTTATAAATCGGTAATAATAATAATAATAATAATAATAATAATAATAATAATAATATTAATAATAATAATAATAATAATACAAACATGCTTAGTTTTTTTTTGTTTGTGCAGGGGCAAGCCTCAGGAGAAATGTCCTCTTTGTCAAGCTTCATATTGTCCTGAATTCAAGGGAACTCTTTGTAATGTCTGCAAGGTTGCCGAGGTTGGCAGAGATGCCATTGGTCTCAGAGTCAGCCCACTACAGTTCAGATGAAGTCTGCCAAATCAGCTTCATTATTAGTGTCACTAGTTTAAACTAATTTGGAGTATGAACTGATGTGACATCAGTGAGCATCGAAATGATTTTGAACATAAGTACTGTTCATACTGGAAAGAATGTGGCAATCAGTATCCTACAGGTTGTCAAACAGATTTATACGTGAGGGACACAGTGGGGACTTATAATAGATAAGTGCTGCTGAATCGATAATTCGCAAAAAAAGCAAACAAAAACGTCAATACCACCAATGTCATGGGCTTGCTATGGCCAAGACTATCATCATACCACTTGCTTCAGCCCATTACAAGAATTTTGCATTAGTTTGTATAGTTAGTTTGAATTTCCAGCCTCTCATGACAAGTAAAATTACTCATCATCACTGATATTGTTAGTTATTAATAATTATTTTGTAAAGTGATTGTTTCTTTTGTGTTTAATTTTATGGCAACAGAGAATCTAAGGAAGCTGTCATTGTTCAGTGTGTTAGAGATGCACATGTACCAGCAGTTAAAAGGAAGTTTACTTTTGCTAGCTTTTTGGTTTGGGGTGTCTCTTCCTTTAGCTTCATATTTGGCTTTATTGTCAAAGGATTAGTCTGTGGCAGCCAGTGGAAGTTGGTTAGAGTTTTGATCCTGACGAGTGGCATTCCTATCTAAACAACAGCAGACATGGTTAACAAAACTTTGACAAAGTGAGCATTTCAGTTCTTTCTTACTGTTGCAATTACTAATAATTATTTAGGTAAAACACAAGGTCCTGCACAATGTAGGTATCCAGCAATTTGTTGTTTCTGCAACAGCAAGACTACTTGCCATCCTACATAACTGAGTAGCTTCAGTGTTTTAGAAAGTCTTATATAATTTAATAATAGATGTCAGGTATATATTAAACCTGTACTGTAAAGCTACACTGAAGAACATTGCAGTCTCAATAAAGAAATGTTTTGTTGGATAAATATCTACGTGTAAACGAGTTGGGGAAATGTCACATGGGGTGTCAAAGTCTGGTTCATCTAAAGCTCATTTTCACTTCTTAAGAGTGAAACAAAATCAAGGATGTTCTCTATCATTTTTAAAATTATACTGTATTTCCTCGAATAATAGCCGGGGGCGATTGTTTTTTCGCACCAAAAGAGGGTAATTCATCTACATCTACATTTATTAAGTCGATAAAATCCCGTAAGACATCACATCAACTGTAATAAAAGCTAAAATAAAATATATATATATACATATAAAATCTAATTCTAATTATAAGTTGAATAAAAGTAAATATGTCAAATAAGAAGATAAATAAATGATAACTCAAAATCATAATTTAGATCACTTATTTCACGTGCTTTCCTAAATTCGACTTAAAATCAGATAATGACTTGCAATTCACAAGGTCAGCGGGCAGTGAGTTCCACTCTGTTATTGATCTAGGAAAAAAGGAAAACTTAAAGACATCCTTAGAAACTTTTGGCATTCTATACTTAAAAGCATGGCTGTTGCAGGTTCTTAATTCACTGTGTGGTATTAAGTGTTCTTCTGTGTTTATGTCTACTAGATTATGACTAAATTTGTACATTAAAGTCAATCTGTTTTTCTTTCGTCTTGTTTCTAATGTATCCCATTTCAGATCAGATAACATGTCAGTCACACTTGCTGTTTTGTTGAAGTTTTGAAGGCAAAAACGAGCAGCTTTTCTTTGGACTCTCTCCAAGGTTGAAATATCTTTTTTATAGTGTGGGTCCCACGAGGCACTTGTGTACTCCAGTTTGGGTCGGACGATGCTGGTATAGGCCGTTTCACGCACTTTCCTGGGGCATTTCCAGAGATTTCTCTTGATCAACCCTAAGGATCGACTCACCTAGCTTGAGATAGATGAGATGTAATCAGACCACTTTAATTTACTGTTAACAGTAATTCATAGGTACGATGCAGAGTCTACTTGTTCGAGTTTGGACCCACAGAAAAAATATGACCGTTGAGGAGGTCTTTGCTTATTTGAAATGCAGATGATGTTGCATTTAGAAGGGTTAAATTGCATCTGCCACTCATTTTGCCAAGTTTCTAGTTTCTTGAGGTCGTCTTGGAGATTGTCGCTATCTGAGTCTTCAACCACCACACCGTACAAGAGAGTGTCATCGGCAAACAGCTTAACTGTAGAGGTTAGACCGTCTGGCAGGTCATTAATATATGTTAGAAACAACAGCAGGCCTAACACTGTCCCTTCTGGTACGCCAGAGGTCACTGGGGAAGAGGTAGATGTTGCACCCTCACAGATGACAGTTTGGACCCTATTAGTGAGAAAAGATTCCATCCAGGACAAGAGGTTTCCGTGGATACCGTAACGCTCCAGCTTCATTAGTAAGCGTCGATGTGGGACTTTATCAAAGGCTTTAGAAAAGTCCAACAGCAGCATGGATAGATTTGTTTTTATTATTTCAAATATTGCTCACTGGAAGTGTTCCCTACATATTTTGTTTTATTATCCCATTAAATAAAAAAAATAATCACATCAAATAACTGAACATGGGCTTTTTAAGTGTTCCAAATTTGGTTCCTTGATTAATTTTCAATGTCACTTTTCAGTGAAAGTTTGTTGCCCAAGGTGTCAATTTTCAACTTGACAGGGAGGGGATAAAAGAAAGAGAAGATAGCGAGAGGGGTGGGGGAAGACGATTATTCGAGGGAGGTGATTATTGTAAATATTTCTGTCAAAGGGAGGCGATTAATCGAGGGACGGCTATTATTCGACGAAATACGGTATCTTTGCACCTGTTCAGAACACATTGCACCTTTTTTTTTCCAACCAAATCTTGTTTTTTTGTAGGCTGTAAAAGTCACAAAATCTATCCATCATCTGTCCCACAACTGAGCTACAATAGTAATGGGCATAGTTATATTCCTGATTTGCATTGCAGCAAGTCTTTGTAAACATGCATGCAAAGCAGTTTGTGACGTCAATTAGGAATAGACCCCACTCTCCTGACATGGTCATGTTCCAAATGATGCTTATGTATATACTAAGTTTTGATGCCCATAAAAATGTCCAAAACTGAAAGTAAAGGCTAAATAATGTTCTTGGAATAGGTGCAAAGTTTTATATTAAAGGAAAAACTATTTTGGGGTTTGGTGCACTTTAACATTGTAAGCCCCACATGGTGGAGAATTTGTTTTGGTTACTTTGATTTTCACATAATTATTGTCAACAACATAGCATACACAAGAAAACTAAATTTAGTGTCACATGATGTTAACTGTTTAATCGTCTTTAGTTATACAATTGCATAATTATGCCACGAAGGATATTGAAATTTTCAGCTGAATAATAAAAATATTGCACATTAGTATAAATCTACTAGTGTTCTATCATGAATGCTGTTCTCTTGTTGGCTACACTACTCTATTCTGTTGTAGACAGTGAGTAGCGGTTGTCAAAAAAATGGTGGCCACTTCATTACATTTTCGAAAAAGTGTCGACAAGGAGGATGTAGATAATTGACTTGTTTAGTTTTGAATGACTAGTGGATTTATACTAATACAATAATATTATTGGATTATTCGCTCTTGATTTCTATGTATGAAAGCCGATTGGGGCATGATAGAAATCTCGAGCTCATAATCTAATTGTAAATAAGAGCAGCGGAAAAAGTTTTCAATACAAAAAATATTCAGTTACCGGTAGTTGCTATTTAAATTGAGCAGTTGCAAAAACAAAGCCTCAAACTTATACCATAAGACCAAAAGATAATGTGGGTAGCTAAAAATCGTTTATTATTGGCGTGGGAACACACCATAAATGTTTGCCTCAATGATTTTATACATGCTGCTGTA
Source organism: Pachyseris speciosa (assembly GCA_016490735.1). Lineage (NCBI taxonomy): Eukaryota > Metazoa > Cnidaria > Anthozoa > Scleractinia > Pachyseridae > Pachyseris > Pachyseris speciosa. The sequence goes on from JAEMWC010000439.1 coordinate 256,425, forward strand.
GGGTTGAGTTATCCATTATTGGTGTGTATTCTCCTTGTGTAGGCTTTCCAACAACATTAATTCAAATAGCTGTATGTCTAAAGAATATATTTAATATCCTCTGCTTAGTTTAAATATCATCTGCAAGCTATTGCTGTTACTATCATAAATTTTCGAGTCATCTTCTACTGTATACCTTGACTCTTTCCTCCCTAAGAGTGACTTAAAGATTTTACTCTGTCTAATGCCATACAATTTCACTTGTCAAAGGGAGACCCCTTACGAGTTAAAGGGTTAAGGATATTTAGCTCTCATTCAAGCTCTGACAAACAAGCATGTAACTTTAAAAAGACCTCTGCATTTGCTGTCATTTTTAATGACCTATTTAAACTTTGCTGCCACCACCTCAAGTTCAGCCATGAGGGCATCTTTCTCATTACTAGACGCTTTGCTCCATGCTAGTGGTAGATGTGTTGACACTGCTTTTCTGTCCTGATAAAAACAGCCACTAGTCTCCTTGGTCATATCAGCTACAGCCAGCCATATGATTGTATCTGCTCCCTGCTCTGAAGTGCGCAGACGATCCTTCATTTTTTGATGAAAACCTGGCATTGACGTACGCACTGCTGGAGTATCAGCCCAACCTGTGAAATGATTACAAAACATTTTCAGATCACAATGACCTAAGTACCACTCATTAATACTATTTAACAATTAGATTATGAGCTCGAGATTTCTATCGCGTGATAGCTGATGAGGGCACAGCCCGAATCAGCTATCATGGACAGAAATCGAGAGTGAATAATCTAGTTGTTTTAGTATAAATCTACTCGTCGTTCAAAATTAAACAAGTAAATTATCTAAATCCTCTGTGCAGACACTTTAAAAATGCTACGAAGCGGCCGCCATTTTGTTGACAACCGCTACTCCCTATCTATCACAGAATAGATAGCGAGTAGTGTAACCAATCAGAGAATGGCATTCATGATAGAACACTAGTAGATTTATACTAATAAGCAATAGCTATAGGTCACTGTATAGTGCTATTATACCGTGCCTTAGAAATAACAGCCATCTAGTCATCTCTGGTCATTCATGCAGAATGAAATCAGTAACTTACCGGTAAGGCAATTTTTAGTTTAATTTATTTTTACTAAACAGGAATACAGTACATGTACATGTACTCCACACAGCCTATTGCATATGGGATGATTATAGCCAACTCACAGCTATGCACCTTGTTCATGGCTGACCTATCATCTTTTACCCAATGAACACTCTCTGAAATTTTAAGGAGGTGGGAAGGAAGTAGGGCCTCCAGACCTGATCCCTAGATCAGTAAACAAATTAATGGTAACAGAGACATGATGGTGGTCAGTTGTTGTCAAATTTTGAGACCATTACTGTCAACGAAAGCTCTATATGACCCCAACAGAGCAACAAATTAGGCATGAGAGTGGAGAAAAAAAAAGTACTATCCCGGCCTGTAGTAGTACAAGGCATGTTTTCCATTGTCTTGTGAGCCAACTCAACATCTATCACTGTTCCTGTGAAATATGAAGTTAATCCTTACCTGGGTGCATAGAACAAAAGAAAATTTCCTTGTGTTTTTCTGCCCATTTTTCTGTCATGATGACTTGCTGCCGCTTATTCTGTGCATATGCCATGGTGCCATCAAATGGGTTCATCCTTTCAAACTGCATATCTTTTACATCGAGCTTAATCACAAGCATGCCTCCTGCAATCAGTTAAATACTGGTAAATACCATGCATTCATTTGATCGATCGTTCAATTTAACAGCTGAAAAGGTCCACCCCAGCTCCTCCATATCCCTGATTATTATATGACTGGCTCTTTCAGCAGTCAAGATGAATCAATTCTCCCGCTGTGATTGGCTACCCGCGAGGTCAAGATGGAGCCATCTTGACTGCTCAGGATAACCTGCTTGTGCCGCATTTTACTGTCTTTTAATAGTGTCCTTTGAGTCATAGTAAATCTTGTTTGGTCAAGAAGGCGGGATATTGGCCTTGTTCTTTTTCTTGCATGTTTATGGACCTTGACAAAATTTGAGAAAAAGAACAAGGCCAATATCCCAACATCTTGACCTCACACTTGGCCAATAACCCATATGTAACATGCAGGGATTGTCAGGGAGTACTGTAACAGGTTATGCATGGTTATTTAGTTGCTAGAAGTTGCAGAAACTAGAGGTGAGGCCCTTTTAAATTAATTCCCACAATTGACTAGGTAGTGCTTATGGCTCCTTTAAATTAAAAGAACTGTGGGAGGAGGTCAGTCAACAAGAATGCATGTTGTAAAATGCTATGACAGTGAAGAGGAAAAGTTGAAAAAGGGTACTGTAGCAACTCTCACCTTTTTAATTTGCCAGACACCTAGTAATAGGGGGAGAAGATATATTTCTAACTATCCAAGTCAAAGTACAGGTTAGTCAACAAATACAAACCACTTTTCTTGGAACCTCACCTACTGCATGTTCTAAGTTGGCCCCACTAATAATCACAAATGCCAAGTGTATTTTTTAAGGTGGCTTAAAATGGTTTTGTTATTTTGAAACACCAACTCTTTGATGGATCGATATTCCCACAATTTTTCGTTTGTTTCCTTGAACATGGTATCAAAAAATTTCAACAAGTTGTGATCACTGTTTTGACATATAAGGTTACCATAGCAACAGTACAGCCTCTTAAAAACACCCTTTGGGTTTATGTGCCTGTAACTCAAAAAGTAGTCGGATGACGTCCATTTTTCGTTACTGAATTGAAACCAACACATGAAGATTTCTCTTTCTGCAAATTTTAAAATAATCTGTACATGGGGCTCAGAGCCACTTTAAATTATCAAAAAGTTGAGGTGGCTCTGAACCCCATGTACAGATTTTTTTAAATTTTGCAGAGAGATGTGTGTTACGAATTATTGAAGACTACATGGGGGGCGAGCTCACTGGATTCCCCATGGTTTGGTGACCACTTATGGGACGTGTCCTGTAAAATGCTGAATAGAGGGGATCATGTTTGACTGTGCTTTTCTGGGTGAGGGTGTGGTTTAGCAGTTTGCTTGTTAATTATCGCAACAGGGAAGTTCTTTGATACGACGTACAAGTGTAAAGTCGGAGTTGATCGTATCGATGCTTTCTTGAAGTCGCGTAACGTGCACCCATTCCACTCTTTTACCACGTGATTACGTAATCGATGAAACAAAAAATACATCTACAACTAACGATTACCCGACAAAATAGATCACAACGTAGCCTTGCAGAAGTACCACTTTCCTTTTCATCGGAGGAAATAAAACCTTTCTAAGAGGGCAAGACAACACGATGTTCTCACAAAAATCATACAAACCTGACGAGACAGTAACAACCCGAGGTGTTTCTTGCTTCAAGAGAACTGGAATCAGGCCACTTGTCAAGATGTACGTCCCCAAAGTGTTGGTGGCGAAGTTCTTTTCCAACCCATCTTCATCAACTTCTCTCGTATTCACCATACAGCCAGCGTTGTTGACTAGCACATGAAGAGGTTCACTGGATGATGTAAACTTGTCCACGAATTCCCAAACCTTTCTTGGCCAAAAACAAGGCTGTGTCTTTTCCAATTCCACTGTTTGCTCCTGTGATCATGAACGTGCGTGAGGAAACGTCAACATCAAGTGCTTTGGGATCGAACGTTTTCTCGGCTGAGAGGTAGCCATTCTTCGTGTACTCGCGAAAGCCTTTGGCAAACCAGACTATATTCCTGTAAAATGTCATATCCTTGATCCTTTGGCTGCGACAAACGCGAGAATTCGGAAAAATCGACTGTTAAAAAACGACTGTTCTGTAGTGTAACTCTCTCGGTTACTTTGTGCCTACGACAAGCGTGACATAGCGTGACATAAGAGTTGCGTTATAAGGGTTGCTCTTCGTACCTTTTAAAATTGCCAGTGCCAGTTAATTTATTGTTTCTGGTACCTTTTAGGGGTGAAAATAAATTTGGGAAAAAATTTCCATATAGCCCCATACATTAATTATACATTCTATACCATTAATTATGTATGCACTACATTGTTTTTTTAAGACAATGACTAAATCCCTAGGGTTTCGCATACATACATTGCTAATTATTACTTACTGTAGCCGTGTTGTTTCTCTCTCTTTTTCTGTCCCACATTCCTTCTTTTTCCCCGACTCTTTTCCCCTCTATTTTTCCACTATTTTTCTATGATCCAATGCCCTTTTTTTTTCTCTATCTCTTTTAATCTATTTGACTGCTCTACTGGGCTCTTAACCATCGCTCGACTTTCTGTTACCAGTCCGTCACCTTACCACTGAGCTACACAAACCAGTTGCAAGGTACTCGTCAATAACTAAGTTTTATCTTACCTATCCATCTAAAAAAAAGTCTTCATAACAATATACACAAAAGAAATGTACGAGAGACCTACTTTGCACAAAAGAATGCGTTTCCTCCACCCTTTGATTGGTCTATTTAGATATTAGGAATATTTATTTTCGTTCTGCTGTATACCAAAACGACATGTTTTGTCGCGCAAAAATGGCCCAAATGAACTTGATTGCTCTCACGAAGATCCTTCAGGATCACGACTGGTTCATAGACTGGTGCAAGGAACAAAGCGTGCTCGATAAAACGTCCTCAACCTGGGTGTAGCAACGCATTAAGCTGGACAAGAGCTTCATCGCAAGAAGGGTATGAGTGGCTATGCTCGAAGAGTGGTTGCGTTGGAATGGCATCAATGCGTCATAAATCATGGTTTTATGGCATCAAGCTTTTCATCAAAAAGTATTAGCCCCAACATACACTTGCGCGCACAAATTTACCACAACTCAAGCAGTTTACGAAACCTCACTTAACGAACAAGCCATGCCAACCACAGTCTAAACTTCTAAGAACCAGACACTGGTGCCCATACACGGGGAATTGAAAATACATGGTGGCGAGTTCTGCTGAACAGGAAGATCGCAAAATCTTTTCCAGGGCGATCTACAGGAAAACATGTGGCGTCAGCACTTCGGCAAAGAACACTTTGGAAAAACTCTCTTGCATATCGCTGACCACTAAGAAGTCCGCAAAGACGAGGAAGAGGGTTCCAAACGGACCAGGAAACAGTCTATGCTCACTTCGTGACTCGCGCAAGAAAGGGAAAAATTACATTTTCCTCAAAAGAAACGTCATGAGCTCCAGCAAAATTTCAACAAGGATAGCAAAGAACGAGCTACACCAGGTAAGAAAATTATTTTATTTTCAAACATTTTGTCTGCAAATACAACAGACTGACGATTGCCATACTAACAGCGATTTAACCGCCAACCCTGCCGCTGGAATTTATTTGAATCACCTACAATACACAACGAAACTGAATTGCTTTAAAACTTCGAAAAAAAAAACCTAGCAAGATTTACTTGAAATTAGGGCTTTCGAAGGAAAAACGCGCCTAAAGTTTCCTGTTTCCAAAGACTTAGAAAAAAATAAAGAACTTCAGAAACAGAGCAAAAGTCCCAAAGGAGCTTACCATTGTTACCGCTATTGTTTTCTAAGAACAAAGATTGAATGCATAATTAATGTATGGGGCTGTGCGGAAATCTTGCCTAAACGCCCACAAAACGAGATACTTGTACGGGTGTTTTCGAAAATTTCTGACGAGCATCTCCGTCAGTTTTATAGGGGAGTAGCCCCTGGGATTACGAATTTCCAGTGAACCAGTAATTTTGAAGGTGACTAACCAACAGATTTCTGATTCTCAAATTTAATTACGTTAATTTTAAACAGATTGTTTACATGCACTAGAGGGAGGGGTGGCTATCAAGTTTTTCTTTCAACAAACTGTAAATTTACTTTGGCTAATGCACATAAAAGAACTCTGCAAGCACATGGAGTTGGGAGGAGTACGCTTATTTGCTGTTTTGGCCGAGGGGGTGGGCGATTATTCGGAGGAGGGTGCTTATTAGAGCGTGGGTGCTTATTCGAGGAAATACGGTATTGCCACTCAGACAGGGCATCTGGTTTGTTGTTGACAACTTTCTCACAGCTGGAGTTTCAGACCTGCAAAGTACTGAAGGCAAAGTTTTGAGCAACATGGAACTTCACAACTCCAAAAACTGGAAGGTTATAAAGGAATGGTCAAGTACAGCAGTACTGCAAAATGTGTAAGATTCAGCCATGAGACAATTGAAGTCATTCAGGAAAAATCATTTATTGTTTTGAATTAACCTTTGCTAATTTCTTAACAAAATTGTTTTCAAGGACACTAAGGTTTACAACAGAAAGGCTTAATATTCTTGACTACTGTTTAAATATCAAAAGAAAAAAGGCCATTTGTTGCCAATAATGATAGTAATGATATCAGTAATACCAACAATAACATCAGTATTCACTGGGTTGTTCTGAATACTATTTCTCTCTTTTCTTGCCAAGGGTCATTTTACGTAGGTTCAAACTATTCTACAATAATATTATTTTGAGGTTAAAGTTAACAGGAGGAAAGTCAAACCTTGTACTTTCAGTTAAGACTTAGAGGAAACACAGCCAAGGCTGGCCATCTTTTGCCCAAAAACAGCTTAGTAATTTTGCTTAGAACAAAATAATGTATTCATGGTTTTTTCATCTGAAATAGATATCAACTCTTTGATGTACAGTACAAGCCTTGCGGTGGGAGGGAGGGAGGGAGGTCATGGGGAACTAGATTGTGCAGTTCAATGAAGATACACTATTATGTCTCAATGCAACATATAGTATTATTACAGTAATTAACCCTTTAACCCCTAAGGGGTCTCCCTTTGACAAGTAAAATTGTCTGGCATTAGACAAAGTAAAATCTGTAAGTCACTCTTAAGGAGTAAAGGGTTAATATTATTGTGTTAAATGTAAATGTATATTTGGCGCCAATTGTGCAGAACCTATTTTTCATAGAAACAAAAGCTTTGAATACTAGTTCTTTAGAATAATTTGCTGTCAGATTCACTGAATATTTTTCAATCTACAGATCAAAGGAAACAGCAACTTTTCAACTACAAGATAAAGAAAAGGTCTAGACAATAATAATTATTTGCATATACAGTGAATCTCCACTTTGTGGACATGACTGTTAAATTCTTAGTTAAAACAAATTTACCAAAACATGTTTAAAAATAATTGTTTAAAATCTAATACGTGATGTTTTATTATGATAGAATAATGGACACCAACTATTTTATTTCCAACATAACATTGTGTTGAGTGACCACTCGCATCACAGTCTTCCTAACTCTTCTTTTCTCCTGCTACTACAAGCTCTTCCTTAGACAGACCTCTGTCACAAAATTGGAAGGGTAAGGTGTCCATCATAAGGAGAGATGACTGTCAATTATTATTTACAACCCAGTAGCCAGTATTTGAGGCATCAAAAAATCATCAATACAGCTTCTATAAAGGGTTTTCCCATGCAGCTATTTCTGCTGATTTTTCTTTTCCGAATTTTAACCAGTGAAGTTTTACATACATAGATCACAAGTTATTCTAACATGACTACTAATAATGCATTCAAGAGTCAGTCATACTCAATAAGTGAGTTGTAGCAGCATTGACATCACCACCACTTGCTTCCAGAACAGATCGAATGACACCCTCTTCCATACTTGGAAACATGTCTTTTAAGCCTGCTACATCCTGTTCGTTAGGTCTTGGCTGCTGCTGAGGCTGTGGCTGTGGCTGTGGCTGGCCAGTAGGTACTGGCTGTCCAGGACCATAGCCTCCAGGATAAATTACCTGAGTTCCTGGTACCACTGACTGGGGCACCATCATGACTGGCATGTTGGGATACACCATGGCTGCTGCTGGTGGAGCAGGTACTTTCTGAAGGGGGTAGTTAAGAACAAATCTAAAATTAAGGTTCCATCTGATGGCACAACTGGCAAAAAACCTACCAGTAACTAGTACACTTACTATTGGCATTACTGCTATTTTGCTTTCTGCACATGCTAGATAATTTAGCACATGCTAGATAATTATTTTAATGATCGCTTTTTATAATTTCATTCATTTTATCATAATGTACTTTGCTTCTTAGTATTGAAAAGCCCCCCGGGGAATGCTAATAAAGTCTGTCTGTCTGTCTGTCTGTCTGTCTGTCTGTCTATGTATGTATGTATGTATGTATGTATGTATGTATGTATGTATATATGTATGTATGTCTGTATGTCTGTATGTCTGTATGTCTGTATGTCTGTATGTATGTATGTATGTATGTACATTTTAAAACAACTACAGGTGTGTAGCTCAGAAAGAAGTTTGTTTCAATGCAATAAAATTTATAATTTTTTACATTAACTTCAAACACCGACAAATTAATCACATGAAAGTTATTGCTGCTTACCCTGTATGCAAAAACCAAGTTGATCATTCCTTCCTTGTCATCTCCTTGCTTGCCACTGAGTGAGTACCAGTCTTCAACAGTTTCTCCTGCAAACACTTCATCCTTGATTGGAATCAGACCCCAGGCAATGCGCTCATCCATGGAAAATGCTCGCTAAAATCATCGAGGATATTACATGTGGTTAAAGATTCTGCATTGCTCATATTGAAGAGTATGGTTTTAGATAGATAGATAGATAGATAGATAGATAGATAGATAGATACTAAGATAGATAGCTAGATAGATAGATACTTTTATTTAAACATGGTATTCTATCAAATTAAAAAATACAAGATATTAAAATTTGTTTGACATAAAATCCACAGATAGATAGATAGATAGATACTAAGATAGATAATTGTATCAATACATAGGCTGAATTGCGTATTTACAAATTAATTAATTATATACAATAAATACAATAATATTTATAATACTTTAAAATACCTATGAAGCGAAATTTGTTTCTCACTAATTTTAAAGTTTAATCCATAAAACTCAACATTCCAAAAAAATTTGAGGTGCTCTTGATTAAAATCGGCGATTATACAAGCGTTTGAAATTGGGCTATTTTGCCCTCAAAAATGGCATTTGAATCGCGCGGCCAAAAAGACATGTGACAATAGCTGTGATGTAATTTCCAACTATTTCACTATAATTTATAAGCGCAAACACATTTTTGTACCCCAAATGACGTCACATCATAGAATTTCGCGAATAAACATGACCCAGACCCCTGACCATTTTTAAAGGCAAAATAGCCCAACTTCAAACGCTCGTAAAATCAACAATTTTAATCACAAGCACCTCAAATTTTGAGATTCTTGCATTTTTAGGGGTAAACTTTAAAATTAGCAAGAAACAAATTTCACTTCATAGGCACTTTTAAAAAACTCATTAATAATAATATTTCCTTCATGAATAATTCATGAAGGAAATACAAAAGAAATTAATTTTTAATGAGCGTCTTTATTTTCATAAAGACACAGCTAAATTTTACATCCAATTTTCTAGGCCAAAATAACCCAAAATCTAAATTTTAGGGTAAGAATGGATAGATGTACAGTAAAGTTTCTTAAGCTGTTCAATAAATTCCCAATTCGTGTTTTATCAAGTCCTAAAACACTTGGCTGCGCCTCGTGTTTTACAGTCAAAACGCCTGAAGCTTTCCGCCTAAAAAATGATTAATGCATCCATTATTCCAGCTACACAGCAAGTATTTTTTCAAGCTCTGAATTGCTTCTACCATTTTGGTTTCTGAAAATTGCACAGGACAGGTTGGGTATTTGCACAATGAATGTAAAAACTGCTTTTTAATTAACAATTAATTTAATCATTTAAAATGTATAATTTTCTTCCTTACGTTTCAGCCACTTAACATGATAATGCTTGGCTAAATAATTATATTTACCTCATCAAAAATTTCCACAAAAATTTGTTTGTTTACTGCCTCATCCACAGGTCTGCAAGAGAAGTACTACCAATGAGACAAACACAAAAACAACGCTGATCATGAATTCCAAAGTGAGTGAAATATGAAATACAACATGATAGAAATGCATGAAACCCCAAATGGAAACTCGAAAAAAATCTGAGTTCCAGATGGGATTTAGACGGATGGGATCTAGACGGACACTCTAACCACTGAGCTACTGGAGACTCTATGGTGAGCAAGGGTGAAATGTGGGCTTTGACTGGAACCGCATCACGCGGTCACACAGCCAAATAATGACAAGCACACTATTAACTGCATCACACAGTCACATTAAAGCATATGGTTGCATCTTTGATATGCTTAAGGTGACTGCGTGATGTAGTTATGAGTGTGCTTGTCATTATTTTGCTGTGTGACCACGTGATGTGATTCCAGTCAAAGCCCACATTTCACCCTTGCTCACCATAGAGTCTCCAGTAGCTCAATGGTTAGAGCATCCGTCAAGATTGCGGAAGGTCGTGGGTTCAAATCCCATCTGGAACCCAGATTTTTTTCAAGTTTTCATTTGGGGTTTCATGCATTCCTATCATGATCATGAATTACCAATTTATTTGTATCCAGGTATCCTTAATACACATAAAAATTCAAAGAACAAAACATATGCCATTGTAAGAAATACAAAGTAAACAACAGGGTTTTCCTTTCGTGCAGGCAACAGGCGATTTTCACCACCTATAAACAGCAACTTTGCCTTGGCTCTGACTTTCATTAGAAAAAGATCTGAGATGGATATCAAGAATTTTTTGCTATTTCGGCACCTGTTCTCTTCTATGCCAGCTGTATAAGCAAGATAAGGTTGGACAGTGCAAAATATTTTGTACTTTTCATAAGAAAGCCATCTGCATATCATCTTTTATTTCTCTTAATTATTAAGCAAGTAAATTTACTTTAATATTCAATAAAATGCTACACAAGGGTCTCAGACAAGTACCAGAAATATTTCACTTTCATAAAATTGATAAATCATACTGATGCACAAAAACATAGAAACAACCCAACTTGGACTATGGATACATCTATTTTTATTTTATTTTATTAAACTTTGCCTTCTAAATAAACTCTTAACAAAAACGTAACGATGTACACAAAAAATGCTTAATGTGAGAAATGTCTATGGGTAACCAAACAGGAGCTTAAAGTGCATATGAAGCAAAATTTTTCACTAGCTTGTTCGAACTTTTAGAGCTTTCAAAATGATGAAGAACGGCGTTTATTTTATTCTGATAGCACTCTTGGTTGCCGAGTTATTCAGGGTTTTTTCATTTATGCAAATTAGACGACTTGTGATGTCACAAGGTGGACACATAATGAAGTAAAATCACAAAATATGGAATATCTGTGCTGCCAGAACTACACATTATGATAGTGGTTATGACATCACCATAGCAACATACTTGTTACCAGACCTCTACCTTCCCAAATGAGAAATGCCTTATTTATTGCTCCAGAGTCTAACACACTTTCTTATACTTCTGCTGTGTAATGTCCATATTTGCTCGCACCCACTGAATGAACGTCAAGAGCAAACAGCACTTCTTGGGAGGGAAACTCTGATTTTATCCTTTGGAAAGGTAGAGATCTGGTAACGAGTATGTTGCTATGGTGACATCATCACCACTATCACAATATGTAGTTCTGGCAGGACATCAACCCTGAAAAATTTCAACCCTGTAGACTCAGTATTTGCACAGATATTCCATATTTTGTGATTTTACTTCATTTTGTGTCCACCTTGTGACGTCACAAGTCCTCTAATTTGCATAAATGAAACACCTTGAATAACTCAGCAACCAAGAGTGCTATCACAATAAAATAAACACCATTCTTCATCATTTTGAAAGCTCTTTCGAACAAGCTAATGAAAAATTTCGCTTCATATGCACTTTAAGGACATACACACGACATCTGGCCATCTTTCTTGGCAGCTGGTCTTACTATGAACCCATTGAAGTGTTCCTGGAGAGAGGTGTCCAGGGGTTTCAATAAGTTTTGAAATAGCTGTCTGAGCTAACTAAAGTAGGTGGTGACCTGATGAATTTTATGAATAATTTGAGTGAAAATATGGACAAAGTAGGAGGAAGTAAGAGGTAAATTCTGACAAAGTAGGCAGCGAGTTTCACTGGTTGCTGGCTTCTAATGAAATCCCTGGGTGTCAAAACCCAGATATAGCCACCTCACCCACCCAATGAATTGAATGGCTACTTTAGGAAGATTTGAAGAGACCTACATCCAATCACCTCTCAAATCCCCATTTAAAAAATTATCTGGAACTCTATAAACAGGTTTTGTGTTCCTCAATGCAAGTCAAACATAACAACATACTACACTTACATTGACATCAACTTGTTCCAGCGAGGATTTGTAGAGCCATTATGAGCAGTTGGGCTTTCAAAGACATGATTTCCAATTGTAATGCGACAGTAGGGATCCATGCGTGTGATACCATAATTCTTTGCTAGCTTGGCCTGCAAAAAATGCTCAGTAAGCCCTGTTTAGCAGCAAAATTCATTGCAGGTTTTTAGGGATTACATGTACTTCTTATGCATGTATGTAGACCATTTAACTAATTCCCTAAGGGAAAACTAGCAGTTGCTTGAAATCCAAAAAGCAAAATTCTTCTTGTATCATATTTGTGTTGACTATGAGTGGACATGTTAAATAATTGGATAAAGATCTAATGGACTTTTGTCCTGTTCTCATTGAGAACCAGTCTGTATTTAAAGAATATAAGCATGATTCATGAATAATTAGGGTTAGGAGACAAGGAATTTCATTTTGACCTACAACATATATGCAAAATAACTTCACCCCTTCCCCCTTACGAGGGTCCCCTATACTTTTTTCGTGAAACGTGATTGAGCCTATTTTTTCCTCGTGAAACGTGATTTAAGTTTTTATTTATTGGTGATTCATGATTGACCATGTCAACTCCATTTTCATGTGAGTGTGAAAACGGTTTTTGAATTAAGCGTGACACGTTAATGAAGACTTTAATTAAACGTGATTCGTGAACAATCTTGTTTTGTGTGAATTAATTTAAAGTTATTTTAGTGTTCTAACCCGTATAATTGAGCTTCCGTCATCTTTTGTACTAAAATTTTTGATGTGCGATGGAATTGAGATACTACATAAACTATTTTGTCTCGTAATTCGTATCTGTGACATATGACACGCCATCCATCAATGAACTCAATGACCGCTCTGAGTCTGCTCTCACCTGCTACCATCTCTGCATGTAGGAAAAATGTTGAAGTGTTTCACAAACAAGGTGATACAAGATTGTTTTCTATTTGAAAAACTCAGATTACTTTGTTATCTCGTTTTGCTGCTTGAAATTCTGCGGATGAAAGCCGCAGAGATTTCATCACAAGAGTTGGTGGGCAAATTAAAAATTCTAAGCTGTGAAAATATTAACCAGTGGCACTGACAATTAGTATATACTAAAACAATTATTGTTTTAGTATATACTAAAACAGTGAGATAATAGAGCTCAAAAGTGGTCATTTTAACTCATTTATTCCTGTTAACAATTACTTTTTTCACACGCGAACAATTGAATTGCTCCGTGGTGAATAGCACTAACCCCTCTTGCTATCCTAAGTTTGAGTAGCCAATCATTTCTCGCGAAAACTGCTATCCATTGTTTTAGTATACACTGAAAAATCATATAAGATTGTTGGCAACAGTGATAGACTCTGTGACAGCCCCATGCTATTCTTGATGCTATGAATTTTTTTAACTGTCCTTGGTACTGTACTAAGTCATCAATCACCTAGTATCAGCCGAGTGGTTCACAACTCTCAAAGTGTGTAGTGTTAAGCCTTAGCATCATTACGGGGTATTGCCCATACCCTAGCATTTTTAGTCGTGGATACGCGAAGCGTAAGAACAACATTTGTTGGGGGTCAGAATATGCAAATTTTTCACTCACTCAGATGTAAACAAATCGATATGTCAACGGCAGACCAATAGATATTTATTTTCCGAAATACTGCCGAAACACCTCTATCAGTTTTTCGAAGTAATGTCTAAGAAGCAACAGTCGAACCAATAACCGGAATGAAAAAAGTAAAGTAAAGTAACTTTATTTCAGCTCTGATCGAACAAATAAACGGCAAAAGGAACGTTCAATCAAACAGCCGAACGGCGAAAGAAAATTAAACAATATTCTGTCACAAGCGCAGCTTCTCCTACGTTCATCCAATTTACGATCTCTGGAAAAAATATATGAGCTGTTCAACCCAAGATATTTTCCTAGTGTGCATAAGAATTGACGACGGAAACTTTTGACACATAGCTGCATTCGTGAAGCATTTTCCGTGTTGGAAATAATTCTAACGAAACCAAAAAATTACATTATTTTAGAGTGGCCCATTGCATCTAGTCACAATGTAAACACAAGTTTATTTTGAGAAATACTCTTCGTTTTAACTAAACGCGCCATTTATAGAGCGTTTTCATGCAAGTAACAAAATAAAATCATCAACCATTCACGGTGAGGGTAAAAGGTTGAATGAGTTTGCAGAATAGCATAATTATGCAGAATGTAATATATGCAAAATGAACTGAAGACATTTATTCAACTAAAAAGAGTTAATTATTCTACAGCCTATCACAAGCTAGTTGCCGAACTCGAAATGTTGAAAACAAATTGGTCAGGGATTTGACCGAGAAATATTCCAGTTTTGAGCACTGCTCTCCTCGGAACTTGCTTTGATATAATTATTTTACAAATGAACCCTTGAGGTGACTAAATTTCTCTTGAATTTGATTTGACCTGCCAGTGGCCGACATGAGGAGAAACATTTCAAAATTAAGCACTACTCTCCACCGGGCTTGCTTTGGTATAAACATTACACTTTTAAACTCTTGAAGAGGATTAGTTTGATTGCTGTGCATTTGTGATTAGGGTTTGTGGTTTCCATGAAAGAGTCGTTCGGCTGCGAGCAAACGAGTTTTCAATTTCAATTTTGCCATCTTCAGGACCTTGTCAATTTCACGATGCGGTGTAGGTCAAACTATATAATATCCATTTGGCCGGTTTGAAATGGATTAAATAAAATATTTTACCTCCACTACATGACAAATAACAAGCACACGATATTGAGCGAACAGGTTTATTGTGAGAGGGCATGGCGAGAACCAACCCGACCCCTGTTCATATAACATACAACAAACTGAATTGAAACTTTACACTCTAGTATGATACAGATTACAGGAATGCGGTGAACTTCTAACGTTATCAGAGTCCAACTATAAGCGCAGGAAAAAACCACAAAGAATGAGATAGATATGAGTAAACCCCAATCAAGCGACGTATGCTTGAGCAGTTACACTGGGATTCTAGATTGCCCAATGCCAGGCTGACTGAGGAGTAAACTGAACTCCCAAACCAAGTATCATAAACTTGGAGTAGTTACGCTAAAATAAACCGTGGTGTCAATTCCGATAGCTACTGGCTCTTCTGAACTTGATTTGAGGGATAAACTTTTAGGGCAGTTACGCTGAGCAATCTGGGTGAAACTAGCCGTGGCTAGGCTAATTTGATGATAGGAGAACAATAATGTTTCGTGACTTATCACTATGACGCACCCCATTGCATCAGGGCCTGAGCAATTACGCTACAATGAGGCCAGCAAACATGAATTTGAAACTAACGCTAAAGTGTGCTTTTTTTTTTAAAGATGACAAATACAGAAAAATGGCAACTAGTACTATTGTAGTACAGTATTTGGAGTTACAGCATATAGATGAAATCAGCCAATCTTATTGTGGTGAAATACAGTATTACTAGTGTGCAGCTTACAAGAGTGGGCAACTGCTTACAAGAAACTGCAGTTAGAATGGGGCCAGGAAAAACCTGCAAGAAAAACCCGCGTGGGAAAAAACTTGGCAGGAAATCTGGGTAGGAACCAAGGCCCAGCTCTATAGATTTGGTAGCCCATCCTACAAGGCTTTACAGATAAGGAAGTGAACTAGTTAAATTGTTAAAGCCGTTATAAGTCAAATTGATATAACAATGGTATGAAAAATGCGAACATAAAAATAATAATATAAAAGTAAAATAAAATTTTGCTTGAATAGAAGAGGGCGGGTGATTCTGTGGCCTAGACTGAAAACCACGTGTCAAGACTTCCTTTATATACCCCCTCGGTACTACCCAAGAGGCCCTGGGCAGCGCCCAGGCCTGACTGTGTC
>JAEMWC010000439.1:277500-305000 GCA_016490735.1 Pachyseris speciosa
AAAAGCAAAAAAGGTGACCCCACTGACCATCATTTCTAATTATACTAAAGACGTAGCCAGTCAAACATATCATCGTCATCACATGTACAGTCACCCCAAGTAAGGTTGATTGAAGGCATTCTTCGAGTTACAACGAACTTTTCAGTCCTCTTATATAATAGTGATGGGGAATTCAACATGAGAATATAAACATCTAGGTGAAATCTCAAGGTTTTATTTGTTGGTTATAAGGTACTAAAATGAACCATTGACACCAACTGCCATGATTACTTCGCTGGTCCTGGAGATCTGACTCCACTCAAAAAAGGCGAGTTCGATAGAGGTTTCTATTTATTAATAATTCTGAAGTTTTACAGTCCTTTTCCTTTCCTATACGAAGAAATTTTGAATAGATGATTACATTTATTCACTTACTCACCTGATTCAGCCGCCATCTTGAGAAATAACTGGGATCCCGTGATGCTCTTGGGGATAAGGAAGGAGGCCGCAAAGCTTTCAAATACCGACCTCAAACGACCAATTACTTTAATTTGCCACAATGTATGGATTTTCTGACTTTTCTGAGAAAAGAAAGCGGACGTTCGCTGGTGAATTGCGCAGCGAAAATAATGCCTTTTGCAGGATTTTTCGGCTTCCTTCCAAAACTTCAAAGAAATGAGCTTATTTTGTCATCCCCGTTAGGCTGGTTAGGGCCTCGAGACAATTTGGTTGGTTGTTGAGCTGCTGACCGACAAGGTGCGACTTCCGTGCGATCATTGCCTTGAGGGATCTCCAGTCATTTCGTCTCTATGTCAAACCTTTCTCACATTTGCCCATGGTTAAAGCAGGAAACAAATATAGCGAAAAGAATCTGGCAAGGTTTCTGAGATCTATGCTCCAGGCTAGTAAGAACTGCCAGAACTTCTCGGTCAAAACAAGTCGTGCAGAATTAAAATCGCACACTTTTGTTTTATAAGAGCCTTTTTTTATATAAAAACGTTTAGGTTGAGATTGACCAAAATTTTAAGAACATGCTAAGAATGTATATATGTTAAATTTTAAAAATTTTAACGGTAGGAGAGAGAGGAAAAGAGTCTCTTTTCTCTCTTCTCTTACGGAGAGTTATAGTTAAATTTTAACAGTTGAAACCCAAAACCCGCCCCCGGTGGGAAATAATTGAAAGTCGAGACGTTAATCGGATTAGCTTGAAGCGGTTATGTTTTTGAAATCGAACGGAGAAAAACCGTCTTCGCGCTATAAACGGTATCGCTTCCAAAAGGACTAAAGAAAGGCACAGGCACATAGGTAAATCTTTTCTTTTTATTGTAATAGTATGAATAACCTATAAAGCTTATAACTATCTAGCGCTCGGGGCTCCCTGTGGATGTATCAGGAGTGCTCGATGGAGCCGATCTGCAAAATAACCGCTCTGCAGGCCGATTTTGGGCTGGCTGGCAAAATGTTTACTGAAATAAACATCTTGCTGGCAGTGTTATTTTAGCGAAATCTTGCTAGAATTTGTGTCCGTAATGAGTCTTACTGGCTGACAGGAATCAAAACACGTTATTTCTGGCAGTTGTCTTATTTCAGTTTTCATGCTGGCTGAGAGTACTGATGGCGCACTTTTATCTGCGTGAGATTGAAAATAAAGTTAATGAAAAACAAACTGTCCTTGGGCTCGTAACGCAACTTTCAAGAGTCTCAACGTATTGAATAGCATGTGCTGTCAGTTGGCTTCGTATTTTGGTGGATTTTTATCTGCGAGAAGATAGGACTTCGGGGAAAAAACTAAAAGTAAACAACACGGGATACAGATAGAAGCCTACTGCCCGTCTTGGGAACGATCTGACATCCGAAATAAACCATTCGACATATTTTGCCCAAAAATTAAGTTAAAATCAATACTTAGCTGGCTGGGTATTTTTCTTCCTTACGCGACTGCTGGCTGGCAA
The DNA here is from genome assembly GCA_016490735.1 of Pachyseris speciosa. Taxonomy (NCBI): domain Eukaryota; kingdom Metazoa; phylum Cnidaria; class Anthozoa; order Scleractinia; family Pachyseridae; genus Pachyseris; species Pachyseris speciosa. Next base: position 279,432 of record JAEMWC010000439.1, read on the forward strand.
ACTGGAAAGATTCCACCCGTGCTGGCTGGCATTTCGTGTTTGTGGCATTTTCAACTTTGCTGGCTCGTTGAGAAACGACACGCTCGTAGCTGGCTGGGATTTTTATTTCTCAAAAGTTTTGCTCGCTGGCATTGAAGAGCGGTTATTTTTTTGCCAGGAAAGTTAAATATTAACGAAGATTGTCAGGGGGACACTCAGCTAGTGTTTAGTACATCGTACGATAAAAATTCTCAGAAAAGGTCGTTGGGTACTCCTGATGTATGCATGTTTAAGAGCTCGTGTTATGTTTTCTAGACATTCTCAACTGTGACAGTTAAGAACGCTTCTAGCCTGCACACAGGCTCTTCATTTGGGCAATTTACGGAGAGGTTGGCACTCGGTCAAATGCTAGTAATATTAATAATAATAATAATAATAATAATAATGATAATAATGATAATAATAATAATTTATTTGTTATTAGGCACAAATTAACATCTGAATATGATCAAATGCGCCTTACTACTTTAACTACCTATAATAATTACAATATAATATACTGAAGAACACCTGAAATTTATTTTTAATCTAAAAAGTAGTCAATCTAACTATAACACTGATAACAGGCAAAAGCCTCCCTAAATGAGGGATTGGGGCGAGCGAGGGAATCCCAATCCCGTACCCAATCCTGTATCTTTTGACAGTGCGCCATTAATCGAGGCAAAAATCCTCTCTGTGTCGCCCAAATGAAGAGCCTGCATGCAGGCTAAAAGATCGGAAAAAGCGGTAACAAATTTCGATTTGAACTTGTCGACAGCTAGCCCAAACATAGGTGCCAAATATCGATTTTCAGTAGTTGGGGAGAATTTTGAAAAATTAAGGTAGCAAATTCAAAGTTCAAGTTCTCGACAGACAGGTCAAATAAAGGTACCGAATATCGATTTGCACTTGTTGGCGAGGAGGTTGAAAAAAGGTACCAAAAGAGAGATTAAAAAAGGTACCAAATTTCGATTTTCGATTACATGTCGAGAAAATAAAATGACTCGTGTTAATTTCTTTATTAGACATGGATAGGTAAGTTTTTCCACCTTAAAAATTCTTCTTATAAAATTAGTAAAATGGTATGATTATCTGATTAATTTTGGGTATAATTAAACTAGGGACTGGGAGCTGGTCATTTTGTTAGTTCGTAATATACCCGTGAGTGATGAATGATATTCGCGTCTATTTTTAGCGAGTATCATCAAATTTTGCGATGTTTTTGAATTAGCGAAAATAAGAACTCGCGAAAAGTTAGCAAGTATATAAGGTGGCTAACCTGTGATCAGGCAGGGGCGTAGCGAGGTTTTTGAATAGTTGCAGGCCTGTTTTTAACGCGAGAGTCGTTATCACGCCGAGGGCGTGTATCGAGCGCCGAAGTTGCGAACTTCTAGGGGGGTCCGGGGCCATGCTCCCCGGGAAATTTTTTTCACTGAAAGCTCTAAAGGCCCGGCCAAACGAGTGCAACATCATCCAACATTGTTGAATCCAACATTGTTGAATCCAACATTGTTGGACGAGGTTGCACAGTGTTGAACGAGGTGGCCAAACGAATGCACATGTTGGATGCAACACTTGGTCTCAAGGGATTGGGACCAAAATTTACCAAGACTCCTTAGAAAACAAACCCGTGCGATATTGTCTTTGTTAGCCCAGAAAATGCTGCGAGACCGATAACTGTACATAAAGCCTGGTAAGGTTCATAAAGGTTCATAAAGGTTCATAAAGGTTTATTTAAAAAAGTGAATAGAGATATTACAATTTAGACTGACCTGCAGGTAGCTTAGCTAATCGTGGCAGGCCAGTCTATTGAAACAGAGGCAATTATATTACAGTACAGGATTAAAAAAGAGAAAAAAAAAGATAAGTGTATTTGTGCGAGATTGAACAAACAAACAAAAACAAAAAACAACAACAACAACAAAATTAAAAAATAAATAAATAAAAAAAAGAAAAGAGAGAGGGAGAGCTTGAGATATTAAGATAATAAAAGTACTTTCACTTGTGTCTTCTCTAATGATTCTTTAGATCAAATATTATTTTATCGATTTCAATGTAGCTATCTTCAGTTTTCAAAATGTCAAATAGTATTCTTTTCATTTCTTTCTTAAAACTATTTTTTGGCAACTTTTTTATTTTTGCAGGTATCCCATTCCACACTTTTGCTCCAACACGTGAAAAAGAGTATTTTTGTCGGTCGATTCTAGAATTTTTAATATAAAAGTTCTGAGAGGTTGACGAGCGGGTAGCATATTTGTGTATGCTAGAAGTTCTACAGAAAAGATTTAGAATATTTGGCGGTGCTTGTTTTGCATTTATATCATACATTAAGTTTGAGACCGCTTGGACATAAAGAAAACTTAAAGGTAAAACGCTAGTTTTGACAAATAAAGGGATAGCGTGCTCATTTCTGTCTGCAAAGTGAATTAAGCGTAGTGCGCGCTTCTGTAGAATAGTGAGTTTATTTAGATGTGTTTTAGAGGCGTGGCCCCATGTAATAAGTCCATAGGAGAGATAAGGTGTTATAAGAGCATTATAGATGTTTATAAGAATACAAAATGGTATATAATGTCTTAGTTTACTTAACATTCCAACAGTTTTGCTTATTTTGGTTATAACAGAATCGATATGGTTCTTCCAGGAAAGGTTTTCATCGATAAGAACGCCTAAATACTTAATACAGTCTTTGTATTCAAGGTTTACATTTTTGTTTGAATCATGATCAAATATACAAATTTGAGGAATATTTTGGATTTTCTTTTGGTAGGGTCGGAAGATGACATAGTTAGATTTCTTAGTATTCAATGTTAATTTATTAGAAGTTAGCCAATCGTTAAGTTTTTCAATCTCGTTGTTTACAGTCACTTCTAATTTTTTCAGGTCTTTATCAGCAAATATAATACTGGTGTCATCGGCAAAAAGAAAGAACTTCAATTTGCTAGAACAATTATGGATATCATTTACATAAAGTAGAAAAAGAAGGGGCCCTAATACTGAGCCTTGTGGTACGCCGCATGTGCATGCGCACTTATCCGAGATGTGGGAGTCTGTCTGGGTTGTTTGGGTGCGATCAGTCAAATAGGATTTAAGCCAGTCATTGATAATTCCTCGAAAACCGTAATGATTAAGTTTGTCAAGTAGAATTTTATGATTAACAGTATCAAAAGCTTTCTTTAGGTCAATAAAGATCCCACAGGTAAACAAGCGTCGATTCATATTTGACTGAATAGCTTCAACTATATCGATGATAGCATGATTGGTAGAGTGCCCCTGGCGAAAGCCATACTGCGACGAATATAGGATGGAATGCTGTTCAATGAAACTGACCATCCGATTGTACATTATTTTCTCGAAAACTTTATTAAAGTTAGAAAGTAATGATATAGGTCTATAGTTTAAAGCATCCGTCTCATCGTCGCATTTGAATATCGCAGTTATCTTTGATATTTTAAGTTTTGAGGGATAAGCCCCTGATGAGATGGAGATGTTGAAGATTTCCGCTAAGACGGGAGAGATGATATCGCATGCACATTTCAAGAGCTGCGCGGGGCATGAGTAAAGTCCGTGCGATTTATTATTAGAAAGCGATAAAATTTCAAATTTAACCTCTTCTGGTGAGACGGGCTGAAAAAGAAAGGAAGAGTCAGGTGATTTGGATTTAGCCAGATAGTCCTTATAATTACTGCGTGGGGATAATTTCATAGCTAATTTGTTACCAATAGTTGCAAAGTGTTCGTTCAAGATGTTAGGTATTCTTGAGGGATTATGTGTGACAAGGTTATTATCACGTGGGTCTTTCAGTGCTGTTATAGAGTGAGACTTTCTTTTGCGGTTTGTGAGAAGTGTATTTATTGCTTGCCACGTTTTCTTCATGTTGTTAATATTTGCAAGGAAGTAATTAGCATAATATTGTTGTTTACTAAGGCGTGTAAGGGTGGTTAACCTATTTCTGTAGTATGTATATTTAACGTAGTCGCCCAGTACGTATAGTTTGTTTTTTACCTTAATTGAGGTTCCGAGTCCCTTTGTAATCCAAGGCTTAGCAAGTTGCTTAATTTTACGTTTTGATAGATTTTTAATAGGAGCATGTTTGTTAACAATGTTATTAACACATTTAAAGAAGGTTGAAAATAGATCATCAATATTGTTAGATTTTGTTAAAAGTATGTTTTCCCAGTCGACTGCAGAAAGGTCACTATTAAAGCTTTCTGCAGAGAAATGTGAGAAGTCACGTTTGCGAATTATTTTCTTTATATTGGAGTTCTCTTTTACAGAAGACAAAATGCAAAATTGTGAAAAGTGATCAGAAACGTCAGTAATAATATTTCCGCTCAGTAAAACCTGCTCAGGATTGTTGACAAAAATATTGTCAATTAGCGTTGCCGTTGTTCTATGAACACGGGTTGGCTTATCAATAGTTGGAATGAGATAATTGCCTTGAAGGATTGTTAGAAAATCGTGACTATGATGCGACGTTGGTGTTTTAAGAAGACACAAGTTAAAGTCACCTAAAAGGCAAACTCGCTTTCCTGTTGAGTTAAGTCTTTCTAAAGTATCAGTTAAATAATTAAGGAAAAGATCAGGCGAGTTATGTTGGCGATAAATAATGCCGCAAATAATGTTTTTTTGTTTAAGGAATGAAAATTCAACCCACAGTGCCTGGAAAGCTTCAGTTGACGTTTTTTCGAGCACGGTGTAAGTTAGCGTGTTATCAATGAAAAGACCTACTCCCCCGGAGACCAGGGGTGTAGGCACTTGTTCAAAATTGTAACCTGGGATTTGGTAATTACACAAGTGCTCATTTGACTTTGTAATTTTGGTCTCCGTTACACCAATAACATTGAAATGAAAATCTAATTCATCTAAGTAATGGGCTACTAAATTATCGAGATTTTTATTTAGACTTACAATATTATTATGGAAAAATGAAAGACTTGATTCTTTTTGACTTGAAGAAAAACTAGAACCATACTCTTTAAAACTATGTGGGGAAAAGTATCGGCATTGGACACGCGGAAATTCTAGGTTACCATCCGGGTTTAAGTTCTCATCAAGAGTTGAATTCATACTAAATAAATCGAGATCGTATAGACAGGGTAAACATTCAAGATTTCTTTTTGTAGGTAGCTCACTTGCAAGCGAGTTGTTAAATTGACCATGATAGAGGGGCAAATTGCCCCTTAAGTTGAAGTACGGTAGCTCTTTTAACAACGATCTAGTATATTTCTGTTCTTGTTTAGACTGTCTACTACGTAAACCTTGAGTTCTCATCAAAGTATGTTGATATATAAATCAATTAAGGTAGGAAATACAAGGGAGTGAACTTATCTCTAGCCTCGCGAACTTGCTCCTACTATCCCATCACGTACAAGCGCGTGGAGGTCATCGATACGGGCGAGCTTGATAGCGTTTGAGGAATCCGTCTTGCGTAGGAATACAGAGCCTCCCTTAGCCCAGCAAAACTTGTAGCCTTTCTCATTCTTGAACTTTCTGGCTTCGTATAGCAGTGTCTGGAGTCGCGGCGAGAGATGGTCAAACAGCGCTATGTCCTCTACTAGCACGTCTTCCTCAAAACCCAGATCTTTGGCCTGAAGCGAGGAATTTCTGCGCCTTGCAGCCATTACTTTATCTTTGGCCAAGCGCCGTGTAAATTTGCACACAATGGCGTTGGGCTTGTTCGATGCTCGCCTAGCGGGAACACGGTGAGCAGTATCGATGTCTAATATCGAGATATCTTTGACTCCCAGGGCAGAGAAAAGGCGTAGGCACAGTAGGGCTGTCTGCTCAGCAGTTTCTCTTTCGGCAAGAACCGGTACTCCCACTATTTTCAGATTGTTCTTGTAACTGTAGTCCTCAAAAGTTTCAATGGCGGCCGCCATATCTTGACACTTCTTTTCGATAACTTCCAGCCTCGAAAACACTAATCTCAGTTCATCCATTATCTGGGTTTTAGAAGACATTAAATCGTCATATTCGTCACTAAGAAACTGTACCGACTTCCTCTTTTCAGGAGATAGTAAGCCTTCAGGCGCTGCCGGCGGCCATTTTCCTCCTTCGATCTTGTTTGCCAAACGGCTAACTTGAGCTTTAAGCTCGGTAACTTCACTTCGGAGAGCTTGATTTTCCTCTTTAAGTTGCTTCTCATGCTTGGACAATTGCCTCTGGTTCTGCTCCGGCATGTTGACAGGGAAAGAAACCTGGTAAAGTTTTGAATTTCGCGGGAGCAGTTAAAGAACACGTCCGCTTCGCTCAAGCGGATCACGTGTGATCCTGGAAGCCTGGTTTTCACTGGCGACTCAAGCACAAGCACAAGCATAAGTGCAAGCACAAGAGCGCTTATTTCACTGTGAAAACGGGCTTAACGCAAGAATAAGCATGATCGCAAGAACAAGGGCAAGGATCAAAATTTTTCCTTTTCCTTGTGCTTGCGCTTATGCTTGCGTTCGCTTGCGTAGTGTTCGTTTTCACTTAGCACAAGTACTTATGCTTGCGTCGCTAGTGAAAACCAGCCTTCCGACCTCCGCGTATTGACAATCTTCTCGCTTTCGCTGGTCTTACAGTTTCAGCTACTCCTTTTCCCTTTCGCTTTCTTTTTGAAGAGAAATCACTTGTGTTAGAGCTCTCTTTGTCGAGAGATTGAAAACTTTGCTCGTTGGTTTTACTGTTTTTTTAGCACGCGACAACGCGCGAAGCAAGTTTAAACAATGAACACAGATACCGCAAAGTCAGCTTTGTGGGCACGCGCGCGTTCAATAAATTGTTGAAAACGTGGCCAAACGAATGCAACATTGTTGTTCACACTTGAAAACAAAAGAAATGTTGGATGATGTTGAAGACAATGTTTGATGGATATCAAACTTCGTCCAACATCATCCAACATCATGCAACATCTTGCAACATGGTGGCCAAACGAGTGCAACATGTTGGATTCAACAATGTTGGACGATGTTGCATCAACATGTTGGATCCGTTTGGCCGGGCCTTAAAACGCCATTTCATGCATTCCTCAGACTCGAAAAGTGTTTATGAAGTCAAGATAAATACCCCGAATTTTACCATAATTTTGAACTAGAGAACCAAAATTTTCAACATCCAGTATTCCCTAAACAAGAAATGGCCGTTTTATTTGCCATGAATGAATGTGATCTGAACTCCCCTTTACCGCGCACACAAATTTGAGAAAGAAATAAACTATTCCTAGAAGAAACGGTCGATGGTTCCGCTTGGCCATGGCTTCCCAGGTGCATGTTTCGCTGTCTCGCCATACGTAACCGTTGTACGACTGTCGGTAGCGCTTTTCATAGCTTGCGGACTTTTAAGTTTTCCCTTGCTTTCGTAATCTCACCCTTACAGAGTGGTTGCGATTGTTATAATCCTACGATACGTTGATAAATTGCGTTTCCTTTTTATAACGTTCGCAAAGAATTTTAGGAAATTGTTTATCTCTCACAACGGTACATAATACATAGGACGGGCAGGCTGAAAACAGTTGTAGGCCCGGGCCTACGGAGCTCGCTACGCCCCTGCCAGGCGTACTCTTTTTCTTTTGTACCGGGGAGGGAGAAAAGGTTCTCTCCCTCCTCGGCACAAAAGAAAAAAAGAACGCCTGCTCGCAGGTTAATATTCCCTACTAGCAGAGGCCTTTTGAAAAAGAGGCCTCTGTTAGCAGGGAAAGGTTAAGAAGGTAGCTGATAAGGTGGTACGCCGTACGCTCGCTCTGCAGGCTAGGTTGCTTGGTAACAGAACTGCTGTGGTGGGTGGCTACTAAGTCGTCCACGTCCGTCCACGTTATAAATTATAGTCTCCCGATTCTGTGTCAAGAACGGGCCTGCTTCTCACCGGAATATCTTTTCTTTATTTGGTAAGTAGTACTCTACATAAAAATTCGATTATATCGGTGGCGATAGTTTGCATTCGAGCTATCAGACCGTGAGGAAGGGAGTTTCTCCAAAAGGTAACCGTCACTCGATCGTGAATCAGTGATTCAGGTAAATTGCTTAATTTAAGCTTAAGACGTATGTATTACCAACTCACATAGCATTTATCGGGACACGACGGATTAAAGTTTCCTTCTTCACAATCCCTTCATTTCAAAGTTCTTAAGGGAGATGATGACTGTGGACTTTTTTACTGGTTATCGTTTACACCCAGGCGTAGCCAATAAAGCTTACGTGGGACATGGAAGCACTAGCCTGTTCCAGACGTTCAGATGGTAAACGGAGTGCGTTAGTACTGGCAGAGCGAGGCGAAAATAAAGCGGCGAAAATGGAGGGGGCCTTAAGATGGGCGGCGGGAAGGAACGCCAGTAAAACTTTCTTAAAGGTCTTTCCGCCCACTTGGCCACTTGATTGACAACCCAAAACCACAAACCACCTCAGCGCGAAAGATCAAATGTCTGTTGAGTAACGTACCCGCTCCCAAGAAAAAAGATATTCAGATCTGGCAAGCTGCAAATAGCCGCAGAAAGGCCTTTTTTCGGACTAGCATGGTAGCTTTTCTTGTCACAGGTTACTACAAGGCCGATCTTGAATGTGAACACTGCACCATAGGCCGCACGAAGCGTTCAAGTGACTTGAGAAATACACCGATAAACAATCGATATTTCAAATGAGGTCACACTCAGGCTATGGTTGGATGATTACAATTCCATAAAACAAATAATGCAGTCCATTCGCAGTTAATCAAAATTATTCGCGAATAATATTTGGCACAAGCTGAACTTCGTAGTATCGTAGTTGGGGATGGGTGGAGGGGGCGGGTACATTTTGGGTGTGGTTTTGCCATGAGAACTGAAACCCTTACAGTATACCAGACCATATTCAGCTACATGTTGTGACCCTATTCTATACTACACATCAAAGCTCTCTACCATGTGCCAGACAAGCAGCTCTAATTCTTTACATATTCAGATTAATGCTTCCTGTTAAATATTTTGATATCTTTATTCTATCCCAGATTAACCATCTTTAAAACCATGGCGTACATAGCAGCACATAGTAATATGAGACCCCCTCAGTTTTCATACCCAGTTTAATTAACAATTTGTTCATGGGTCAGCATGCGTTCATCGAGATATGAAGCATACGGGAAGTTTGGAGAGCACGAAAGATGCGTAAGAGTCACTCGAGGTGTAGCCGAGAGCAACTCTAGCTTCTTGAGTGCCCTCCAAACTTCCCAAGTGCTTCATATATCGATGAGCACACAGCTGACACATGAACCAATTGTTTTATAACATTTTCTATGTGGCAGTTTAAATATTGTTTAAAAAGAAATTCCCTCTGCTACGTCATCAGCGTGCACAATAGGAATATGAAGCACACTCGCGCAATTGAATTTGACTACACAAATTTACCAGCTATGTTATAAAAGGTATTGGCATTCTTTCATCTTTGATTGACAGCATTTCAAAATGGCTGAACATAAAACTATTCTTGTAACTGGTGGAACTGGTCTTGTTGGTAAAGCTATACAAGAAGTAGTAGCCACAGAAGAGAAGAAGTCTGATGAAACATGGATATTTTTATCATCTAAAGATGGAGACCTCTGGTGAGTCTGTCTGTTAAGGTGGTCTTTCCATTGCTAGGAGTTTTCAAGTTTGAAACTGTAGTTAATTATTACTAGGGAACCAAGTTAAAAATCATGTTAGATTTCAGTCTTTTTTTCCTGCACAACAAAATGCACAATACAAAGCATGTGGCAGTGTTTTTTCTTTTTTTTTTTTGTAACAAAGTTCTTTATTTTACAGCCAAACACACATTACAATGCTGTGGTATTAAATTACATACAATACAAGTGGCACAAGAGAATCGGAGTTACAAGCCATATATACTACACTGTTAACTACATGTACATGTATCAATGCTTACAATGAATCCCATTCAGATGTGGCAGTGTTTTTATTGGCCAAATGAATGCACAATAGAAAGCATGTGGTGGTGTTTTCATTAGTTAAAGCCAACATGATGTCCTAAGTGTAAAGGATTACATCATGAAGAGGATTCAGCTACGTGACTCACAAGTATCACAAATTTGCATACTAATAAGCTTGAATGTGTAATCTGAAACCTTCACTGCTTGACCCAAGTGAGTGCTCATTAGGTTTATACAATCCACTTTGAAAGACCTAAACACATTTTCCTGCAAATATCTTTGTAAAGTTGTGAAGATTTCAATCCAGTAGAGTCTGTCTGTGTAAAAATTTTTGTCGAATTTAGGAAAAGGTTGGAAGCCTTGCACATGCTTATCGGTTGATCAATCAAAAGTTTGATATATAACATAAATGCCGTAACAGTTCCATAGTTAGAACTTGGTAAACAATATTACCACAAATCTATTTGCATTTGGTTATCACTCTCGATGGCAAATCTCAAAAAGGTTTATGAGCTTTGCTCTGTACATAAACAAAAAAGGACTTGTGTGAACCCAAAAATCATTTTCAGTTTTCAAATGGATAGTTTTTGAGAATCAGAAAGCGTGCATGCAACTTTGACTTCTGCATCATAAGGTTCCAGAGCAAACGCTCACAGAGCATCTTGTTAATTAAAACTTAATTTCACCAACAACAAAATTGTTGCAAAACACAAGGAGCTCAATAATACTTTACAATAATACTTTATTATTAATTCTCCCTGAGGGGCTTTTCAGAATTAATTTGCAATATGTATATATAATATAAATAAGACTAATGATTTAAAATATTAAATGACTTACATGTACTTGATATACAAATATCAACTTCAAATTATTACTAATAATAATAACAATCAAATGAAGAATGATCCTCGCCGTTGTGAATGCAATTTATGCAATTGCGAAAAGAAGCCTGAAAAAAATTCAGGACTTCAACGGGGTTTGAACCCGTGACCTCGCGAGCTATGAAGCCACTGACGTTGGGAGCAGGTCAATTGTGGGTTCATATGTTCTCGTGAAAGAAATGAGTGTGAATGATATATGAAATGAATCATATATGAACTGCGGAAATGAAATCAAATGAAGAATGATCCTCGCAGTTGTTTCACGGGAACATATGAACCCACAATTGAAGAGGCTAGTGGAAAACCCTCCTAAGTGACTATTTAGGTCAAAAGTTTTTTTCGTCAAAAGTGCCTGATTTTTTGCATATGACCTTCAATTTACTTACATGTATTTATTTATATTTATATTTTACTTATTTAAATTGGCGAAAAAAAAACAGCAAGGCATTGTTAAGTAAGTAAATTGAAGGCCATATGCAAAAAATCGGGCACTTTCAACAAAAAAATAAATTTGACCTAAATAGTCACTTAGGAGGGTTTTCCACTAGCCTCTTCAATTGACCTGCTCCCAACGTCAGTGGCTTCATAGCTCAGTTGGTTAGAGCATCGCACCGGTAATCGCAAGGTCACGGGTTCAAACCCCGTTGAAGTCCTGAATTTTTTTCAGGCTTCTTTTCGCAATTGCATAAATTGCATTCACAACTGCGAGGATCATTCTTCATTTGATTTCATTTCCGCACTTCATATATGATTCATTTCATATATCATTCACAATAATAACAACTACCACTGTAATAATATACTATGGTGTATAGCTCTGGTAGTGAATAAAGAGGGAGCAAATTGCAATTTATTGCTATATGGTGAAATTTTAAATTTGACACAACTGTCTTTTCATTATTTGACTTGGATTTGGTGCTAAAACAAAAAGCACATCATTCTGCATAATTGTCAGATGGAGACCCCAAAAGGAATCTTTGATCAGCCACTAACTTAGTGGAAATAGAAATATTTTACAATGAGTTTCATTGAATGCCCTGGAAAGAAATGCTGAACAAAATAGTGTGTTCTTCATCTGTTTTGTTTTGTTGCATATTTTGAACTTTGAGATATATAGCTGATTTGTTTAATAACTGTAACATTTCAGTGATGCTGCAGCAGCAAAAGCAATCTTTGACAAGCACAAACCTACACATGTTATCCACTTGGCTGCTCTGGTTGGTGGTCTCTTCAAGAACCTCAAATACAATCTAGATTTTTGGGTAAGAAGTAAATTTTACTGAGGACTACAGCAAAGAGGCAGCTTTTCCAGTCTGCCATCTTCATTTGTCTGTAGCCACACATGTTATGAGGGCTTGGGATATTGTTTGGACATAGTACCAGTAATTGTTGTTCACATTCTTGTTCTTTTAATCATAATACCAAAACAGTGAAACCATTTCCTTAATTAATCCTTAATTAAAGTGTCCATCGCAGTGGACAGTTAATCAACAATCCTCAGCCACAAACAATCTCCTAGAGTTTCGGTAACTGCACAAGTGGCTGATAATTATTATTAGCAATAATATTACGGTCCATGGATACAAAAATTGGACGATTCAAAGTTCGAAGTTGAGAGAGACATTTTGCAAGCTGCAGATTTATTTGTATTTCCTATGTGTATACTCATTACGAGTAACACCCTAAAGTCCCTTGTGTGAACACATTCATTTCCTTTTTTTTCATGACTTCAAAATACTGGGCATGTACAATCTAAAGTGCCTTAAGCTGTGAAGATACTGACGCTCTGTAAACATTTTTCATGTATTATAACTATCATTGTCATCATCTCTGTTATTATTATGATCATCGTTATCACGATATTAATCTTCATTATCATCATCATCATCATCATCATCATCATAATTGTCACCTTCAGCAACCTTTTAATGTAGTCTCTAAATAGATAGTTGAGCTGTCACAGTGCAGTCAAACCCCGATTATCTGGACTCAATGGGACTGGAGTGAATAGTCCAGACAATTGCGGGTCCGGATAATTGAAAATATGAATGTTAATGAGATAAAATGAATTAATTGGGAAACCAAACTTTCATTAAGCAACAAAACAAGTCTCAGCCAATCAGAACTCAATTGAATGCACTCTGCTTACAACGTGTGCCAGTGCTTAGAAATCTGACATTTGAAAAGAAAACATAGCTGTTTCAAATGCACTTTTCCGTGCCTAAATTAAAAAGAATTCAAAAGAATAGCATTTTAGGAATCTTCATCATAGCTTATTAATATTCAATCATGAAAACAATGGGACCAGAAGAAATGGTGCGGATAATTGAGTTCCGGAGAATCAAGGTTTGACTGTATACATCACCTCATTTGCCTTTTGGCTGTTAATGAAATTATAAACATGTGCTAAGAGCCCTGTACTGGTTGATTAAGTTTGTCATAAACAATAGTCAGCTTTGGTATATACCACACATGTGAATAATGCTTTTCACGCGCTCTGATTGGTTAACTCAGAGGTGATTAGCAAGTACTTTTCACCTCCAAGCAGCCAGCGTGCGAGATTTTACAATTTCCGACCACTTGTCAGTATATTGTCACACATAAAGAAATGTTTTGGTCCGCTAATTATTCAGCTTGTGTGGTATATACTAAAACAATAATTATTATTCACCTCAGTGTCAGTGAAAGTGGTGGATATTTACCTCCACTTCGGTGATTGTTAACTTAATTCTGATTTGGGTGGCAGCTTGCATCAGTAAAGTATTGTGGAGAGTGAAACAGTATTTGATGTTTTATCATTGTTGACTTTTCCTTTAGAGATTAAATACCCAAATCAATGACAATGTTCTGCACAGTTGTCACTTGAGTAAGGTGAGTCAGAAATTTATGCATAGAAGTTTTAAGACTTATTGTTAAAAATGTCAACATTGATTATTTCTTTTTATGAGTGTGTTGGACTTATTGTTGTTTGGCTTTAAGTTTAGTCCAAGTCAATGTAGTGACTTAAACTAAATGCATACACTGTACTTCAGTTGGTCCCTAAATTTTGACCCGATTTTACATGTGTATTACCCCTGGTTATTCTACATGGCACTGAAACTATGAATACAATTTGTAATGTACTGTATTTACCTGTGGATGGTATTGTGAAAATGGATTCCAACATGAAAAATTCACTTGGTCACACTTTCTCAAGTGTTTTGCTACTCACCCTGTGAACAACTTAGTTAAAACCACTGAGGCTGCAACCTATCAATAAATTTGATAGTCGTTGTAGATAAAATTCAATACTACTTAAGGTATCAGGATACCCAAAAATTATGACCATAGTTAGAAATTGACCCAGCAACCTATACATTTTCTGAAAGCTTAATATTTTTTGTAAAATTCAATATCGAAATCAAAATTTGAGAAAAAGAAAACGTGTAATGTATATTAAGAGAGAAAGCGAGATTTAAGGCTTTGCCTTAATCACGTTAGTTTCCCCACAAGAGTAACCAGAGCAACGCAGTTAACATCAGAAATGTTTCCTAACACTTCGCCATCAAAAAGGTGTCTGCGATTTTTCCGTTGTTTCTTTGTTTTTTCCCAACACTCATGAAAAGTTTGATACCAAAAGTGTTTACATATCCTTCCAGAAAACAGGCCATAACTTTTAAATGGGAGCAAATTTCAAAAAATGCCACCAATTTTTGCAAAGAAGGTATCTTAGAACATTTGTGCCGATTTTCAGTGAAATCGGTCAAAGGATAAGGGAAAACAAACTTAAAATATTCACCCTTCACCAAGATTTTATTTTATCAAGAAAAGACGGAAAACCATTTCCCAGCTTGATACGTCCGGGTGTCATGAATCTCACTTGTGGTGTAAGAGTTAATGACTTATTGACAGATATCGGGCATGCATCAGCATCATGACAACAATGGCAAAATGACAGCCTATACCAAATTGAACAGACATCCAAACTGTGCGTAAAGCAAAAGAAGGAGCTATGACAATGAGCGGCTTACAGGTTCATTTTCAAACTTTCGTTGTATCTTATGCTGAAAGTATTTGTCCGCGGCACCTAATATCATTTGATGAAGAGCAACGATCTTGCAGAAACCCTACCACGAACCAGTAAAAGATCGCGAGCAAAGACTCGAGGAAGAGAGCGGTCCATTCCGCCATTGACCAATGTTAACCCAAGGGCGAAAATGCTAACTGAGATGGCGGTAGTCCGGTAAGAAGTGACTCATTCAAACTAAGAATATTCATTACTTGATCTCTGACCTCTATAAATTAACCGTAATTTGAACGCGAGGCCTAATGCTAAAATGTTATTACTTGGAATGTTTGATTCACTCCCTTCGACATTCACTGTTTTGGCTTCTTTGCCGATGTAAATGGACACCATTTTTACTTGTGCTTTGGCGAGGACATCACGAATATGAACACAGCTAGTAGAACAAAATTGTTTTTCTCAAGAAACTAGACGACGGCTTGTGTGCACACTTGCTTTGTTGTGATGAAATGATCACGCTGGAATGCTACGAATTCATATTACATGTGACTTGCGGTGAACACTAATTAGCAGTGTCAGAACTGGTGACAGAAACTTGTCAACGCATAATTAGCCATAACAGCATCACGAAATAGGTTTTTGTAATTCTTTTAAAAAGTAAAACGGCTATTCTTCCGTTTTTTTTTTTTTTTGCAAAATGTTCATTCTATTTTTCCTGATTCGAATCATGAAAAATGTGCTATTTTCAATTTCTGGCCGAAATCCTGGTATCCTGGTACCTTAATTGACAAATATATCAGAAAGGATAAGAATTGAACAAACCATTTCTTTTCATGATTGGAATCTATTTCCTATATAATAATAATAATAATAATAATAATAATAATAATAATAATAATAATAATAATAACAATAACGATTTATTAGTAGTACTTCCACGAGGTGGCTCTTCGCCTACTAATTTCAAATCTCAAATCAAATCAAATTAAATCAAATGTTGATTTTT
This sequence comes from Pachyseris speciosa, assembly GCA_016490735.1. Classification (NCBI taxonomy): domain Eukaryota; kingdom Metazoa; phylum Cnidaria; class Anthozoa; order Scleractinia; family Pachyseridae; genus Pachyseris; species Pachyseris speciosa. Next base: position 295,213 of record JAEMWC010000439.1, read on the forward strand.
GAGGAGAGAGGAAAACTGGAGTACCCAGAGAAAAACCTCTCGGAGCAGAGTAGAGAACCAACTAACTCAGCCCACATATGACGCTGAGTCCGGGAATCAAACCTGGGACACATTGGTGGAAGGCGAGGGCTCTCACCACTGCGCCAACCCTGTAATGTAGGCAAGGTTAATGTCGATCTAATGTTGCCAGTGGTCTCGCCCATTTTTGCACATGATCTGCGGGGCACCCCTGGAGATTGCACGAGTAGATCACATAGAGCTTTGCACTCTAGCAGTGCTTCTGTGTGCAAATCTTTGTGGATCCATTAGCCCCACCCTGCCTTCCCAAAGGGCAACTTGCAAATGTCTTAGGTGGTAAGTATCGGTTCAGGTTTACAAGTATTTCCACTGGACCAGTTTCAGTGTCATAGTGCCTATCAGTGGCTGCTATTGGGGTACTTCCTGCTTGCTGGGCTGCCATGGATACCCTCTCTGTGGTGCCTGGATTACCTCAGGTCCTTCCATACTAACTTTTAAGCCACCAGTTCTCAAGCTCATCAATTGGCAATAAGTTTAATTCCCCATTTAAACCTAATACATTAATAAATTATTATAATCAACCTGTTTGTAAACCCCACAAAAGCTAAAATAACCTACTTTTTTGGTTGGTACAGGTGAAGAAGTGTGTTTCATGCCTCTCAACCTGCATTTTTCCTGACAAGACAACTTACCCAATAGATGAAACAATGGTCCATAATGGCCCACCTCACACTTCTAATTTTGGCTATGCATATTCTAAACGCATGATTGATGTTCAAAACAAGTAAGATGTCTTTATAGCTATATATATGATTGTCTAGGTCTATATTCAATATGTTCAAAGTGAGTAAAGATGACTTTATATCTATATCTGAGATTTTCTAGGTCTATCAATATTCACAACAATGAACATCCATAGTAATGTTAATTGATCCAACATCATTAGAACACAAAGCTGAAAGGTAAAATTCAGGATTCCTTGCATTGCTAAGTGATCATTGTTTGCAGGGCATACCAGCAACAGTATCCTGATGGATGCTTGTTCACCAGTGTTGTACCCACTAATGTTTATGGAAAGCATGATAACTTTAATTTGGAGGATTCACATGTTCTTCCAGGATTGATCCACAAGGTTTACTTTGCACAGAGTGAGTAGCACACAGTGGTATACAAAATAAAAACACACAAGTCAGCTTTTTGCGGCCTACTATGTGTAGCTCCAATTTTGGGATTTTAAACGGCCAATTTTCATGAAAGTGGGCACAAGATATTTAAGGCTTTCAAGCGAAACTTTTAAAGATACTTGATCAGATTCGTGGTGTGTTGGTTTGTATTTAGGTATTTAAAAGGTTGTGATAAAAAGTTTCTCAAAGGCTGGAGGAAATGTTTTGTGGGAAAACAACTGCAAAACAGTTTCAGATGTGTTCAGATGTGTAGATTGTAATGAAAAAAATGTGTACATTGACAAAAGGATAAATTATAAAGATTATTATTATTATTGTTTGCAAAAGCTATATAATTCAGCATAATTCCAAATCCAATATTGAATTTCTTGGCAAAATTTGGCAATCCCATTTACTACATTGAAGCTGTTTTGCCATCACGATTATCTTCTTGGCCTTCCTGCAATGTTGTGTTTTTAACAAATTCTGTAAATGTACATGTGTTAAGAATATTCAGCCAAGCGTTGATCCCACTTACATGTAAATTCAACAGTTTCTTTCTTGACACCTTCTAGTATTCAAGGTTAGAGCTTGTCACCTGAGGAGATTAAAGAATTAGGTTATACTGTATGTTTTTGTTCATGTCCTTGGACTTATTCACAAAGTGATATATCAAAGGGCTTTTATAGGAATAGGTGAAGCCCTGCTTTCCACTGGAATGGAAACATCTGTTCCCAATGAAATTAAAATCTGTAAAAAGCATTTGCTCTTGCAGGTTGGCCACATTGGCTGCACATTGTGTTTCTTTTTCTTTGTTCTTTGCAGAGGAAGGCAAGCCTCTTGTGGTTTGGGGGACAGGCTCCCCACGGAGACAGTTCATTTATTCAAAGGTTGGTACATATATAGCAAACTCCCTGCAGCATAACTCACTTAAGACATCATCCACAAAGAGGTGGATGCATAAATTATTCCGGTTTTTTTTTTTTTTTGGGGGGGGGGGGTACTCCCTTATATTGGCTACATAGGTATGTGCGGCCCCAAAGGGTATCGTTTTTTAGCTGTTTGGGTCTGAAATAGGGTATCGATTTTGACCTTTTTGGTCTGAAATAGGGTATGATTTGTGCACTCCAGTCTTGAATGTGATATGTTTTTTTAGAAAAAGCTACTTCTTCATTAGTAGGCAATAAGACAATTAACAAAAGCCCTTCCTTTTTGTCTTTTAATTGTGTTTACGCCAACCGTGTACGTGAAATAGGTCTGAAATAGGGTATCGAATTTTTGGTCAGGTCTGAAATAGGGTAGGGAAAATCGCAGATTTTGGTCTGAAATAGGGTAAGGGTTTTAGGAAGCGAGCTGCACACCCCCATTCAATATTTCTGGGAGTACCCCCCCTCCCCCCGGGAAATTATTGCACAATATACAGGCAATGTACAGGTGTGGTGGGATTGGGGTCACTTGTCATGCTGTCTAATGGTTACCATTTGTGGTTTGCTACTGCTTCGGAAAAGAAAAAAGTGTTTTCATAATCAATCCCTTGGAGGTGAGAGTAAATTGGTGATGACCACAATTGGAGAGGTTGGTAGTTTTTTTTTGGAGTGGTTTGCTCAGTCCTATGGTTAATTCAGTAGGAAGCTGATTGAACAAGTGCTTTATTGATTGATGTTTTTTATTGCAGGATCTTGCTAGGCTGATGATCTGGGTTCTGAGGGAGTACAACGAAACTGATCCAATCATCTTGTCAGGTTGGTGGATTTACCAAATTCTAAGGGTATTACACCCAATCTCAGTGTTTTGGTAGAAGGCTGATTGGAGACACCATGTAGCGAATTGAGTGTGCGGTAAAGGAAAAGATTTCTTTTGGTACTAATAAAATTGCTAAGTTCTGACGATTAATTTTGATAGTGTTGTTCCCGAAACGTCTCGAGTTGTGACGCAAGCAGTGCTTGAAGAAACCTCTTCCTTTTATGAAGCACTGGTATCAAAAGCGCTACACAATGTCCCAACCATACCCGATTGACTTTTCTAATAAACATTTGTTTGTAGTTGGTGAAGAGGATGAGCTGTCAATCAAGGAGGCTGCAGAACTGGTTGTCGAAGGAATGAAATTCACGGGAAAATTGGACGTATCCTTTGTTGTAAAATAATGACTTTTCAGACTATTTTAGTGGGAAGAGGTATTCATGGTACAAGAAGTTTTCTGTTAGCATACAAATGTAAGGGCACGGAACTGACGGAAGTACACACGTAGAAAGGCTTAAATACAGTCTGTACATGGTGTTACTGAGAATTATCAACGATTCGCCCCCTGTCGATTTCGCCCCGTTCGGGTTCGACCCAGTTGCCAAAAAAAGAAAAAAAAAAACAGCAACAGCAACATTAACAACAACAACAACAACAGGGAAACAGATGATGATCGATATAACATTTTAAAGGCCTTTGTGTATGATAATCGCAATGACGCTGAAAGCTCACGATCAATTTGTTCACTTTTTTTTTGTGCAAGTCAGTTCGTTACATTATAGATAGGAAAGTAACATCAGATTGAAGGTCCTTGACACACATCGTAGTATGATACAAGCAAGTCTGATGGTCAGTTCAAGAAGACTGCATCTAATGCGAAACTGAGGAAGTACCGGCCCGACTTTAAATTCACGGATCCCAAGATAGGTAACACAACATGGCGCTGCTGTTTCATACATGCACAGTTTCAGTGAACTTACATGTAGCTCACTTTGGAAAACAGTGATAGTCTGGGATCGAGTGGACGCGCAAGCGATTGTGGGTGCCGAAACACAAAAGCTGCTGCGTGCCTTTGTGAACAAATAGTTTCAGAAAATGCTCGGATCTAACATTTTGAACAATACCAACAGAGTAAAATCTTCCGCCGTGTTTGTTTACCTTGGCGGTCCCCAAACAACCCCGGAATGAATGGCTCACGCAGTGCCCTCGATTCAAATATCCACAACAGGGTTTGGAGTCTGGGGGCGCTTACTACTTACCCAACTCATCCGGTTGAAAATATTGAGTGAAGAGAATAAATGATTGCGTTCGACCCAGTGGAACCTAAGGAAATGTACCTGTATCCATGGAAAACTGAAACTGAGTGGTAAAAGTATATCACTTGAACCGTAATTTCTAAAAACTTGCCAAATGGAATGATGGCGTTTTCCGTGTAAATGGTAAGCGTCCACAGCAGTTTCTCATTCTCACTGATTAAACTTTTTACGTCGTTTTCTATTTAACAATTATATAATAAGGTGAATAGTTCGCGCAGACGCACGGCAACATGGAATCTATTTGTTTTATATAATAAAGAAAAAAATGCAAGCGAAAAACTTGTTTATTTTCACATTTCTGGAAAAAAGTGGGTCGTGATGACGTAATCTGTGCATCAGTCCTCTAATAGATCATAGTTAAGAACCAATCACAACGCGCGAACTATTCACCTTATTATATAATTAACAAATAGATTCCATTTGTCAGTGTGTGTGTACCCTGATAACGCACGGGTGACGGCAAAACCTGGTGCGGACAAAGAAGCACCAAGCGTGACTAATACGTATTGACGTCCCCAAGGCGTTGTCATAGGACACACGCACTGACAAATGGAATCTATTTGTTTTATACATTCTCCTTTTTGCTTTCTCCGGCTCGTGACGTCAGGCGTGCTTCTGTACCTTAATTGCAAACTCCTCTAGACTGTAACAAAGGAACCTCAGACGAGTCCTTTCTTATCTTTTTTCAGCCATCAAGGAGACTTGTGAGTGGTTCTTAGCCAACTACGACACCTGTCGAAAGTGAAGAAATCGCAGCTGCTTGTAGAGAATTAAACATTCACACTGTAATTTTCAATATTTTAAAGGGAATATAATGTGTAGGTGTAGCAATTTATTAGCTTAACGAGCAGTAGGCAAGTTAAAGCCAAGAAAGTGTTGTTCTTGACTATTGAGCGCTATTGACTCTTGATGTTTCTTTTCTCGTTTTGTGTTCGGTACAAGACTGTGAACTTATTTTTATTTCTCCTTTTCACGAACGACAGATTCCCATTGCATTTCTATCTGCGCCCTTGATTTGAAGTGAATACATTCATCAGTTTTTTGGGGATTTTTCATTTAACACTTGATATTTTTCATTTAACCTGTGGTGGTTAAGTATCTCTTTTCCCGCTATTCACTCCATTCGGATTAACAGAGACCTGTTCTGGAATTGCACACGTTTATTGTAGTCATGGTGATCGAATTCGCATTTTTTCAGTCAATCTAAACCAGTTCAGTTGTGCCCACCATTCCGGCATTCCTACAAACTTTTCAAAATGTATGAAAGATATGTTGAGCTCTGTATTTCAATAGTTTAGCGACATTTTGAGATTCTTGAAACGACACACCGAGATAAGTTGAAATATCTGGGACAAGTAATCACCCTCTTCGAGTTAGTGACTTTTTGAATTATGTTCCTAAAGTGGATTAAATTAACCACCTTTCTAATGATTAATAATAATAATAATAATAATAATATCAATTATCAATCTAGAGCACACTTAAAGAGAAAGTAGCATTCTTAGAAGAATTCTTAGAAGAATACCCATATGGAATATAGTATGGCATAATACATCGCCTGAGTTAGGAGCTGGGGGGTGGATGGGTATCGTTCTTGCAATTTACGACGCTAATCATGTAAATTATGTTGGAGCAATTGTTACACTGGTGATGTCGTCGTATCTGTCATTGGCCATGAAAGAAGGAAATGTGAGGTCTGGTTCGGCCTCTTCATTAAAAGCAAAGATTTGAAGCTACTGGTCTGTTGTGTATAGCTCGATCTGGCAAGGATATAAATCGTATGCTTACCTCCTCCCCCTGTGTACATCATTTTAGAGCGGTTTTCGTCGTACCTTGAAAACCATCTTCCGCAATTTCATCCGCCACTGAGTTACAAGCCGTTTTGGTCTGAAATAGGGTATGGTTTGTGCACTCTATTCCTGAATTGAGTTTTAGAATAAGCTCCTCCTGCATCATTAGGCGATAAGACCATCAACAGAGTCACAAAGCCCCTCTCAAATTATGTTTACCGCAACTGTGTAAGTGAAATAGGTCTGAAATAGGGTGTCGAATTTTTGGTTAGGTCTGAAATACGGTAGGGAAAATCGAACATTTTGGTCTGAAATAGGGTAATGGTTTCAGGAAGCGGACGGCACGCCCCCACCCAATTTTTCTGTTAGTACCCCCACCCCCGGGCAAAAACAGAACAGTGTACTGTCGAACCTCGATTATCCGGAATATTTCGTCTTGTCCTATTGTTTTCATGGATATCAATAAGGTATGATCGCTGTTCTTTTGAATTCATCTGAAACGGTTTTCCTTTTAAACATCAAATTTCTAAGCGTTGGCACGCGTTTTAAGCACAGTGCATTCAATAACGAATTGAGTTCATATTGGCTGAGACTTGTTTTGTTCCTAAGTGAAATTTTTGTTTCCTACTTAATTCATTTTTATCTCTTTAATATCCATACTCTCGATTATCCGGACTCCTCACTCCTATCCCGTTGAGTCCGGATAATCGAGGTTTGATTGTACCTCCTGAGAGCATCCAAGTGAGGAACGGAAATGTTCGCTGAACCAAGCAAAGGCCGCACTGGTTTGTCTGTACGCTATACTAATCAACGCGTTACTGATTTTCCATTACGTTTGTGGTTGTGGTTTATCGTATCAAGGTCAAACGAAGTTCGCTCTATTTTGCCATTGTTCCAAGTATTGAACCCGTTTTTGTCCACTTCCACATTTTTATAATATGAAGGGTGGTTTTTAGGGCCTGTTCACATGGCGGTGGGGGACCCCGGGAAGGTGATGGACCCCAGCTACCCGTGGTAAAAAAAGCTCAGTGGCCTTTGCATGCAACCCCGGGGCGCTGGGGTAAGGTTTAAAATGCCATCGCGTGGTCGCTAAGAACGTATATCAACAAAGAATTCAGAGGCAATTGCCCGGATGAACCTCACCCCACCCCACCTCCAGCATTCACATGGAGAAAACTCACCATAGCTAAGCGGGTTACCCACCCAGGCTGACCGGGCAACCCGCCTCGGTGAGGTACCCCACTTCACATGTGAATGCGATCGAGAAATAAAGAGAGATTGGTAACCCCACCGAGTAGGCCCTTCCCGATTATGCTAGTAAAACTGGCATTTTATGCTCCTAGCAATGCTCGTTTTTTGTCCAAAAAAAAATGCTCAAATTATGCTCAGTTATTAAAATTACGCCCCTTTGCTTTAAAAAAAATGCTTTGTTTTATTTTGAAGAAAAAATACAAAATAATGCATCACACGTGGCTTACGATAACTGAATAAAGCGAAAAACATCTCTGTTTCTTTTTACATCTATATAACACTTGTCCATGTTTCTGAAATGTGTCTGGTATTAAATAACACAACGTTAGCTCATTGTTACCTTGTCGTTTGAAGAATACTCCATACGTTTCATGACATATATTTACCAGCAGTGGATTCCAAAGATCAACCTCGAGCTATTTGAGCAGGAGCTGCTCTATTTTCTGCTTCTCGACCTCCTTCTATGACCTGCAAGTTACTTCGTGACGATTTTGTGAAACGTTTTCGAATTTCCGTTGCCTGGGAACACTGCAAACCCTGGACCTCTCCCCCTCATCCCCTGGGAACACCGCCAGTGGACTGTGGGCGTAATTACATTCTTGAATCAACGAGGCAAGTGACACGTAGTTTGGTCGATAACCACTTTTCAGGTTTTTCGACCGTTTATTTAGTTGTTTTTTGTTGTTGGTGATCTATTTTTGTTACCTGTGTTTGCTGGTGCGACGGTAACGCGTTGCCGCTCGTTTTGAAAAAGGTCCTTTATCTCAAAATTCAGTCAGACATTTCGTAACATAACTTGAAGAGTGTAAACTTCTCAAGTGTATGACGCGCCAAAACGGACAAAAATACTTCTTTGATATATATGACTTCTCCTCAATATATAAGACTTGTTTCATATAGATATAACTCGATGTAGAAATATCCAACTTGTTTCCAAATAAACACAATATTTCTTTGATATATATAAGACTTCTCCCAAATATATAATACTTGTTTCATATCGATAAAACTCGATGTAGAAATATCCAACTTGTTTCCAAATAAACAAAACATCTTGTAAATATATAAAACTTCTTTGAATATTTATACAACTTGAGGCACAAATACAAAACTTGTTTCAAATATTTGACTTGGTTCACACAAATAGGACTTGCGCCGCATATATAAAACTTCTTATCGATTAGATTATTGCAAATCGATACCACAGTTAGTATCCAGGCCTCTAGAAAACGGGTTTACCTAAAATAGGGAATCCGGAATTCGGAATCCGGAATCTAGAAACTGGAATTAATAATTACTAAAAGGGTTAAAAGAACCGAACGAGACGATAGATATCACAAGGAGGTAGGTGACAGGACTGAAGTATGGTGGCCGAGGACTGCCACTAAGTTTTGAGGGCCATTTTTGCTTTTTTAAGCAACTAACTGTGAAACAAAATGAAAATAAAATTAAAATCAAATACAAATGCAATCCAATATTAAAGAAAATGCAAATAAAGTCAAAGTCAAATGCAATTAAGCTTAAATGTAAAACAAAAAGCAAAGTACAAATCAAAATCAAACTTGATTCAGATTAAAATTGAATACATTTTTAAAAGAGGATCTAAATTCGAAGTTAAAGTAAATTGAAATTGAATACGCTTGGAAAAGATAATGCAAAACAAAATTAGTGGCAGCGCTCGGCCATGCGAAAATTTACTTTCGTTTGAAAAATTATTTCACATGGCCGAGCGCTGCCACTACCATGATGCTTTGCGCGCTTCAATGCTTCGAGTACCGGAGCAACTACAGAACACAGGGCCAAAGTTTGAGTGTTTGTCGGTGGCTCGCTGACTGGACAGTCGCTTCGGAGCTTTAAGAACAAGGTAGATATACTAAAGAGTGGCTCGATAGCTCGCCGGCTCTGCAGAGGCTTAAGTGCTGAAGAACGAGGTAAATATGTTTTGGAGAGTGGCTTGGTGACTCGATGTCTTGGTAATGACTGGCAAGCCACCGAGCTGGGACAAAACCCTACAAAATTGGCCCTGGCCTGTATCCTGTAGTTAAGCCAAATCCATGGTAGTCTCCTTCGCAGCCCAGTTTCCGTTGTGTGACATCCCAAAAACTAAAGCGACTAGCGAGCCGGCGAGCAACCGAGCCACTCGAGTATTTCTACCTCGTCTCGTTCTATACACTAAAGAGTGGCTCGGTGGTTCGCCGGTTCGATTCGCTAGTCGCTTTAGTGCTTTAAGAACGAGGTAGATATACAGATATACTAAAGACCACTAAAAGCTCGCTAGTAGCTAGTCGATTCAGTGCGGCTCGGTGGCTGGCTAATCGCTTTAGTTTTTGAGATGTCGCAACGGAAACTGGGCTGCGAAGCTGAGATTACCATCGATTCGGCTTCACTACAAGATACAGGCTAGGACCAATTTTGTAGGGTTTTTCTCCCAGCTCGGTGGCTTGCCAGTCATTACCGAGCCATCGAGTCACCAAGCCACTCTCCAAAACATATTTACCTCGTTCTTCAGC